>CATIWR010125849.1:0-32344 GCA_949677035.1 Omphalea diandra | reverse complement strand
TAAACACATGAGACACTTGAAAGATTGGTTAGCCAAATTGTCTAAGTCAATTGAGTAGGTATTGTCTTTCCTTTCACCTTTGAAAACTACCTCATCATCCACCAAAGTGGTGACTCGGCATTCCCTACGATCAAAGTTGACCTTATTACCTTTGTCACACAATTGACTTACACTCAACAAATTATGTTATAAGCCACTAACTAATAAGACATTATGAATTAATGAACAACTATCCTTACCTATGGTACTAATGCCAATTACCTTACCCTTGGCATTGTTACCAAATGTGACATCTCTACCTTCTTTCTATTTAAGTGATGTGAATAGTCTTCTATTTTCGGTCATATGCTTAGAGCAACCACTATCCACATGCCAATTACTTACTTTGGTGGTAGTCACATTTCCCTACAAAATAAGAGTCAATCACCTTTTCTTTGGTACCCAAGCATACTTGGGTTCTTGGGGGTTAGGAATTGAAGGATCCTCTAACTTGAAGGATCCTCTAACTTGAAGTGAGCCTTCCTAATAAAGCAATGTATGTTGATATGCCCATATTTCATGCAATAGTGGCATTGGAGATTAGACTTGTTAGTCTTTCTCCTATGCATAAATTTAGTATGAGTATGAGGCCTTCTCATACTATGGTCATGTGAATGCATGCATGTGCATGTATGATGAGTAGGAGTAGAGGATTTTTTATGAGGATGACCATGCCTTTGTTGTACATGTAAGCATGATTGGCTCTTTTAGTCTTAGCTCTAGAGCCTTGGAAAGCCTTCCTTTTGCACTTAGGCTTAAGAGGCTTAGTGCTAGTAGCACTTTTCTTCCCAATTACCTCAATGCTTGAGGTTTGAGGTTGTGAAGCTCTAATAAATGTAGTTGTAGAAGATGATGAAGCTCCATTAAAACCTAGACCATGCCTAATTAAATGTGGTCTTTGTGATACAATAAGAGTGTATAAAGCCTTTTTTTTCCTTTAAGGAATTTGGAGATTGAGCTTATAAGCTCAATGACTTCTCATTTAAGAGTATCATTCTCCTTTCTAAGTGTGGCTAAAGAAGAAGATGATGTAGATAATTTTTCAACAGATTTCTTCAGTTCTTCATTAGAAGTTCTCAATTCATTTACAAGCTCATTTAGAGACTTGTATTCATCTTCTAGTTTGGAGCACTTCTTCCTATAGGTTTTAATTTGTGACTTATACTTGTCACACTTCATAGTTAGAGCTTCTAAAACCTCTTCATCTATATCATCTACCTCATAATCGGAATTAAAGTGGAAAGATGTACTTACCTCTTGTGAAGAGTCCCCTAATGCCATGAAGCATATGTTGGCCACCTCTCCTTCTTCCTTTTCTTCACTTAAGCTCTCATCCCAAGTGGCTGAGAAACTCTTCTTCTTCTTCTTATCCCATCTCTTCTTCTTCTTTAGCTTGGGACAATCATGCTTGATGTGGCCTTGCTTGCCACACTCATAACAAGTGACTTCATTTGATTTTTCTCTAGGATTAGGAGTTGTCTTCTTAAAGCTTCTTCTTTCTTTTCTCCTTCTAATTAACTCCTTGGTCCTTTTTTAGAGCATTGCTAGCTCTTCTTCTTCATTATCACTTTCTTCATCATTAAAGGTAGTTTCCACTTCTTTCTCCTTTAATGAGGATTTGAATGCCAAGGTTCTCTTCTCAAGTTTTTCAGATTTTTCTCCTTGACTCCTCATTTTCTTCATCTCATTATCTTTCTTTAAGGCTAACTCATGAGTTAAGAGTTCGCCTATCAAGACATCTGTTTGCACCTTCCCTATTTTTGGATTGGATTCTTGAATACTGCATACTCTAGCACAAAACTTCTTAAAAGGCAAAGATTTCAAAATGTTAGAGTTTACCTCATGATTTGTGAGAATCCTACCAAACTTCTTCATGTTGGTAATGATTGCTAGGAGTTTGTTGGTCATGTCGGTGATGCTCTCATTCTCCTTCATCATGAACAACTCCCACTCTGTCACATACATCTCTAGCCTACTGGATTTCACCAATGTGGTCCATTTGTGATAGTTCTCCAATGCGTTTTATATTCCATGGGTTGTTTGGCAATGTTGTACTCTTCCAATCTCTTCTCTTGAAGGAGAGCTTACAAGAATTTCCATGGCTTTTTTATTCTTGCCATTTAATCTTCTATGTTCTTCAACCCACTCTTCTTTTGGAATGAGTTCTTCACTTCCACCACTACCTTGGTGGGTGGCTTCCATTCTTTAACTACAACATCCCAGAGATCCATTATATTTGTGTCAAGGTAAATTTTCATCCTATACTTTCAGTGAGTATAGTCAATTCCATGTAGGGTTTGAGATATGTGTGGATTCCTTCTTGTGCCATGATCTTTATTCACCTAATGAAGGTTTGATTGTGAAACCTTGCTCTGATACCACTTATTGGCCCTTAACACCAAAAAGGGGGGTTGAATTGGTGTTTGAAAATTAAAAATAGAATAGTAGAAGAGAAATGAAGACACATGATTTATAGTGGTTCGGGTATAATCGACCCCACGTCTACTCCCCAATTTTCAGTAATTGGGTATTCCACTAACTATCAATGGTGTTTTCAAGCTCACACCAAACTTTTACACTTGTGTTTTCTAAAGCTCACATAATAACCTTTACACTTGTGTTTTAAAGGCTCACACAATAACCTTTACACTTATGTTTTTTAGGCTCACACAATAACCTCTCTAAAGTGTTTTATCAGGCTAACACTTCAACCTTTGCAAATGGTGTTTATGCTCACACCAAACAATCAATTAAAGAAGAGAAAAGATTGAGTAGCAAAATTGTAAGAGTTTGGGTTATAAATTAATGAATTCTCTTGCATTTACATATGTTTGGTGAGGTATTTATAGCCTCTACCACCAAAGAGATGTTGCAATAAAATTGGTACAAAATCTACAAAGTGTGTTAGACAGATTTTGCATTAAATGCTTAACAAGCTTCATTCGCAGTCGCGAATTCTGAATTTCCATATGGGAGCCAAAAATTGCGGCAAAAAATCTCGTTTGTGTCTAACGGCTAGTACACTTGGCGGCTTCTCATTGGTTCTCTAGAAAAATATAGTTGTTGCCTTTCAACTGTTAAATAAAAGTAGCGGTCGCAACTTACTTTGTGCAAGACACGACGGAGGACGTGAATTCGTCTGCCAGAACTTGCATTTTCCACTTCACAAATCGTGGTCGCTACCAACATATAGCCTTCGTGATTTTTATCTTTCAACAGTCACCTGAGACACTTATCATGCTCTGGTTTGTGGACTTACTGCCATCTTTAGTTACTTTGAAATTCGCGATCGCGACTGAAGCGTGACACACACCGTGAATTTGTCTGGCATTTTTGGATTTCTTCATTTGAGTGAATCGCGGTCGCGAATCCTAGATTGCAGTCACGATTTATATGTTACTTTGGAGTTTTAATAACTCCTTTCATCTCTTCTTGAGAGATTTATCCATTTATGCAAAATCAATACTTATTTGAAATATTAGTGATGATCAATCTCCTTTGTCAAGATCTAAAGAGGTTCTAGACTTAGGATTAACGATCCTAGTCCAACATAGTTGTTGGTTGTTGTTGCACCCAAGTGCTTTGGATGAAACAATAATTAAAAGATTACGGCAAAGTTGTTGATCACATTCCTATTAAATGTGACAACACTAGTGCAATTAATCTCTCTAAGAATCTCATCCAACACTCTAGGAGCAAATATATAGTTATTAGACATCACATTCGTAGAGAACATGTCCAAAAGAGTGATGTTGTGTGTTAGAATTTATATACACAAATCATCAATTTGTGGATATTTTCACTAAACCTCTCAATGAAGAAAGGTAGAACTTCATTAAGAGAGAATTGGAAATGCTTGATGGAAGCTCCCTAAATTGAAAAGTTTGATCTTTGTTTGATTGCTATGTGAATTGGTTGTATATGATATTAATCATTGGATGTCATAATTTAATTTGGAGGCAAAATTTTATGTGAAAAATTTTTGTGGCAAATTTTTTAAACATGAGAAAATAATAATTTATGCCAACTTTCTTATCACTAATATTAATTTTATATGATGAGAAAATAAGTCATCATCAATGAGTTGAATAGATAAGTGACAAAATAATTTCGTCTTCCTTAATTATATTTAGTGACAATGCATACATATTCATCACAATTTAATTTGGAGGTAAAATTTTATATGAAAACTTTTTTAAGGCAAATTTTTTGAAGACGGAGAGAAAATAATTTAACATAATTTTGCTTTTTGTGGCAAACCATTAATTAGAAGAAAAATTTGTAACGCAATGAATGACAATATAAATGTTATTAAATTATAAATTTATAAGACAATTGAAAATTTTATCATTTAAAATATTATTTTAATGACAATTTTTTGGTAATGAAATTATTATCACTAAATATAAAAATTTGTACGACAAGTGACAAGTTCGTCATCTTAAATATATATATTTTTGTCACAAACTATTGTTAAGATGAAAAAACATTAGCACAACCATAAGAAATTTTGCTTATTATGATAAAAAAAATTTTGTGATAAAATTAATTTTGTCACAATAAGTGATTTATCATAACAAAATTACAATTACAATTTATTATAATTCATACAAAAATTGATTAATTTGTGACAAAATAAAAATTTGACGAATATTTTATCACAATAAATTAATATAAAATAAATGTAATGACAAAAAAATTTTCGTCACAGTATTTTATCGCAAAATCGAGGTGCCAATTTTTTGGTGCATATGAAGTTGTAAAATAATTTTGTCATAATAGTACTTTTGTTATTATATTTAATTAATCTATAAATTAGTATAGAATTATTTTGTCATAATAAATTATCATTTACTGTGAGAAAATAACTTATCACAATATATAAGAATAGAAAGACACCAAAATTTAGCGTAAAAAATATTTTCATTAAAATTTTAAAACAAAAAGTAAAACAATATATAATATTAAAATAATTTTGGCATAATAACACTTTTATCAATAAGTTTAATTATTAAGATGTTATTAAAATTATTTTATTACAATAAATAGTTTTTTATTTTTCAAAATAACTTGTCATGATAAATGAAAAAATGTGTATAGATGCTAAATTTTGACATATCATTTTCATTTTTTTTATAACATTTAATATCAAAATCAAACAACAAATTAAGTATATAAAAGTACTTTTTATTAATATAAAAATTTATATATTCTTAAAAATGTTAAATAATATACGCATATCTAATAAATTTTTAAATACTAAATTATTTTTTCTGATTTTGAAATAAATTTATTGATATTCTTACTATTTGACGATGATGTTTTTTTTAATTTTTATTAGACTTTAGAATGTAAATTGATGAATATTATATTTCATCTCTAAATTTATAAATGAATATATTGTAATCATTTTAAGTTTAAATAAAATAACTTAATCTTCCATTTGTTTATTTTATTACTTTTAAATAATAATTATTGATTATGTGGGACTCAATAAGTATTCTAAGGACTACATCACGATAAAGTTAAAATAATTTATAGTCTATATTATGATAATCAATTGGTTTTCAGAAGGATATGAGTAACTAAATTTAAAACTCTGCAGTTAAGTATGCTGACAATGAAAAAATTCAAAAATGGGCGACACTGGGAAGTGTCTTGATCTTACAAGTGGAGAAATTCAAAGATGAATAGTATCGTTTTAACATTAAAGTGGACTAACGACTTATGAACTAATAAGATGTCAAGTTGTAAGATAAAGGTGTAATAAAATATTATTTTAAAATAGATATGAATTTTTATGGCAAATTTATTTGTCGTAAAAAAATTTCATCACTGTAAAAATCTTTTATTGTGATAAATATATTTTTCACCAATTGTATATACTATTGAGACAAAATATAAATTGTCACAATGTACATAGTAAAACAAAGTTATTTTGATGAATATGATGACAAATCAATTTTTTCATGATATATTTATGATAACAAATTTAATATTTATGGTCACAAATTTAATATATATTATGACAAAATATTTTATAATAGTACACTAAATTTATTATAGTATTAGAGTCATTAAATATATACATTTACATGATGATTAAAAAATTGGTCACATAAATTAGAGTTTTAGTGATGAAATAATGAATTAGGTGACAAATTTAAAAACACAATATATAACACATTAAATATAAAAAAATTCTATGCCAATTGAAAATATTGCCATTTAAAGTATATTTTTCGTGATAATATGAGTAGATAGATGAGAAAAATAAAACACAATTTATGATAATAGTTATGTCACAAAGATCAACATGATTGTGATAATTACTAATTTCATCATCAAATAGTATATAATCCATGAATAATAAAAATTTTGTCACTTTATACTTAATGTGATGGGGTTTCAATGATGATCATTATGATGATAGATTTTTATCTCAAAAACTCAATTATAATGAAAACATTTATAGTGACGAAATATTTTATCACAAAAAGTGCAAGTTCTTGTACTGTGTTTAGCCTTAGCTCACACCATTATAATCTTGTTGCATACCATAATGATTAACATATAGAATGACATAAAATATCATTACATTAAGGATCATAAAATATCATTACATTAAGGATCATAATCATTAACATTTAAATATAAACTCGTTCTAGACATTTCAAAAGATACTTAAAGACATTATAAAGATAACTAAGACTATAAAATACTTAACAATCATATTTCTTAAATACATACATAATCCTCATGAACATTTATACATAATGACCTAGGCAATTATGAGAAATAAGTGTAGTGCCTCGACATATACATGATACATAACACAAAACTTTAGCTCTAGCCTTTAACCTCAAACATATATCCATAATATCAATCCTCTGCTTAACTTGTAAAATAATCTATATGTGTGGAGGGTTGAGTTCCTTATAGGAAATTCAGTGAGGAATTCCATGTTCATTATACATGTTCACAAGCTTTTACATCAATGCATTTCTAACTATATGGAACATCATCTACATACATCATTATAGAACTTATCATTACACATATGGATAGTCTTATTTTCCTTCATCCTAAAGAGTTCATACTCTGTCACATACATGTGCAATCTTCTAGACTTGACTTATGTTATGCCTTTATGGTAGTTCTCCAAGGCCTTCCATATAAAATGAATGGGGTGACAATGTTGGACTCTTTCACATTCCTCTCTTGAGAGAGAGTTTAAGATGATTGTCATTGCCTTTTTATTCTTCCCATTTGTTTTTCTATAGGCCTTAACCCATTCTCCTCTAAAGAGTAACTCCTCACTTCCATCCACAACTCTAGTGGATGGATTCCACTCCTTTACCACTATATTCCAAAGATCTACCACATCACTATCAAGATAAATCTCCATTTTATACTTCTAATGAGCATAATCAAATTTATCAAAGAATGGCTTAATGTGAGTGTGGATTCCTTCTTGTGTCATGATCTTTACTCAAGCAATTAAGATAAGTTTTGAGACTTGAGCTTTGATACCACTTGTTGGCCCTTATGCACCAAGAAGGAAAAGGAAATTTCAAATTTCAAATTTTGAATTGGTTGGAAATTTGAAATTTTTAAAGGAGTCCAAACAAATTAAACTTAAAGGAGAAGATGAATCAACACGAATGATTTTATAATGGTTCGGGTGTTAACCAACCCTGCATCCACTCTCTAATTCACTAATTGGATATTTTACTCACTCACTAAAGTTTTCTACAAGTGTATGCCAAACTCAGTGTTTAGGCTTACACCAAAGCACAATTACACTTTTATTTTATGGCTCACACACAACCTTATACAAGAGTTTTTCTCACTTTGGCTTAGTCTAAAATATAACTCAAAGAATTTAGGGCTCACACCAAATCTTCAATAACTCAAGTACAAAGAATTAATTAGTTTAACTTTTGATAATTAAAAGTGCAAGAGTTTGAACATAATAAATTGTTATCCTCTTGCATTTAAAGCCATTTGGTGGACTATTTATAAGTTTCAACCACTAAAGATCATTACAAATGAAACTATATGCAAATCTCTTAAGTTAAGGTGGTGAATCTTGTATAAAATGTTTGTCAAAGTTAAGCCATGGTATAGATATGGGTGTCGCGATCGCGATTGACATTTGGCTCTAGATTTTGCCTTTTTCTCGGTTATGATCTTGAAATGTGTCTAACATTTAGTGACCTAACACTCAAGCATTAATCTTTCAAAAAATTAGCCATTGGAACTCTAATGGATTGTAAATGTCGTGATCGTTATCTTATGTCTTGTTCACAATCTGGAGTAGCATTGGAATAGGGGAGACGTGGCTTTCCCCGCAAAACAAAATGAAGGATCATGCTCCACTTAAAGGTGAATCACAATTGTTATTAATAATTATAATCATGAACTTCAAATCATTTAACGTTTATTAGGACACATGGCATAACTCAACTAGCTTTCCAAGTGACAGTTGAAGAACTTTTTGAAGTCTTTCAAAGTTACGATCTTGAGGCTCATCGCAACTTCCATCATGAAATAAACTAAAACTTTGGATTCCTTATGTTCTTGAAGTTACAGTCGTTATCTGTGTGCAGTGGTCGAGATTTTGAAGTCAGTTTTGAGACTTGGAGAATTTCACTTCAATTTGACTTTCAATGTATTCCTAACTTATTTTCTGCAAGAAAAACACTAATAATAGACATTATAACCTTTCAATTTATATTGTCAAAATTAAAAGAGAGCTTTGACTTAGGTTTGACCAATCTAATCCAATAGCAAACATAAGTACTAAAAGTTAATGCTTTATTAATAGGTTTGGAAGACATTCATCATGGAGGAAAATCAATAAATTAATGAATACAAAATGATAAAAAGAAGAAAAATAAGCTTTAAGACCATAAAATTGGTGTCAAACTTCAAAATTAGTATCAAGCTTATGTTGTGTAAAGTACTTGGACTTATTTTCTTTTCATTTACTATTTATACTTATATTAAGTGGTACTATTTTCCTCCATTCTTTAAAAATTGAAATCATTTGATTAGTAAACTTTTGATATTTTTTATTCTTATTTTTTAATTATTTCAATCAATCTTATTTTTCAAAATGGTAACTTTTGTTTTCCCTCAAGGTTAATTAATTTAGCATTCATGTGCTTTTATTCTTTTAAGCCTAATAACTGAGGGGAAAATGTCACATTGTTTTAAAAAAGAAATACAAATAATTTTCATAAGAAACTTAAAACTCTTTAAAACAGAAAGATAATATTTATCAAACTAATTTTTACTGTATGTGCATTGCACATAATAAAATAATTATTACACCCATGAATTTATTAATTTATTGATTTTATATTCATATAAATAAAAAGAATAAATTATGTAAAATTGCACACATGTACATTCTACTTAATTATGTGAAAGTAGCACCTTTTACTAAGTAAGAATTCATCCCTATTTCTATATTTCGATTTAACAATAATAATATGCAATTGTGCTTGTATATACTAATGTCTATTGAAATAGGGAGCATACAATTGCTAGGCGGTAATCAGATACTTTATCTCATTGGAGACGTGGTAATAGGTCAGAATGCATCTCTAAAGATATTTGGAATTTATAGAAGCAAAAATGGGATATGCCAAAATTTCAAGTGCATTTTGCTCAAGCTTTCAAGAACATACGCACATAGTCTGCTGGTGTTGGTATTGGTCCATGTTACCATACAGCCGATTCTAGATCATTTCTAAGCACAAAATGGATTTGGTTAGTTTATTTATTTATCTTTTTTTTATTTAATTATGGAATATTTCAACCAAAGTAATAAAATTTTGTTTTAGGAGAAAGAACTGAAACTTCCAGTCACAAATTATGAGCTTTTCATGAAGACATATTAAGAAAAATGACAATCAATTTGTTGATAAAAAATCACTGGACACCAATGCGAGTTAAATAAAAATCAGTGCATTATTTATTATTATTATTATTATTATTATTATTATTATTATTATTATTATTATTATTATTATTATTATTATTATTATTATTATTATTATTATTATTATAACTTCAATTATCATTCATCATCATTATTTATATTTATTAGGTTGTGGTGCAAAATCATATTGTTGATGCTACTTCACAAACATTAAAGGGTTCTGTGGAAACTCAAGCTGTCAACGTTGATGAGGTGTACATGGATGTTGTTGAAGGATACAAGAAGAGCAGAGTGTATAGACTTCGCTACAGGACGACATCTAGTCGTCCCCCTTTTTGTGCTAGCTTTTTCTTAGCCACATCACATATGACTCCAAATCTAGAATTGGTGTTGCATATTAGGATGCAAGTTCGAGACGAGGCTTGAGAAGAGCTTTAAGAAGAGCTCTAAGGCAAGCTATGAGATGAGCTTCAAATTTAGTTTCAACATGAGTTTGATCAATGGTTTACTGTCATACAGCAAAACATGTAGTAGATGCTAAATTCTAAGTTAGCTAACATGCATTGTCAGACTCCACCAGCACCACCTTCGCATCTAGAGGATGATTATTTTATGGAATTAGATGATCAGGACGAACATGATTATGATTTTTTTCATATTTATGTGTCTTATATGTACATTGTTGTTGTAAACATAATACAATTTATTTTAATTTTTAATCAATGAATATTTTTTATAAATTGTGTTATTTTCAATATTAATTTTTAATACAATTTCATATATAAATACAAATAAAAATTAATAATAAAAAATATTAAATAAAAATCCTAGCAATAAATTAGTTACAGAATACATACCGAACACCAATGAAATTGCGACAAAAAAGCAGTTGAAAAGCTGCCGCATTAGCAATAGAATAGTGACGAAAATTTTTGCCGCTACAGTTAGTAAAGGACTAGCGATGAAACTTCCCGTTGCTAAATTTTCGTCATTATTCTATCACTAACATTGGTGAGAGAATAGAGACAAAAAATTTGGTTGCTATTACCTCTCTATTGTTAATGAAGGAAAATTGTGTCGTTATTCCGTCGCTAACCTAGCAAAGGAATAGTGACGAAAATTTAGCGATGAAAATTTATGTCGCTATTCCCTTTTAATTTTAGCTACGGATTGAATTTTCATTGTTAGCCTTAGCGACGACCAATCTTGCAATAGACTTAACTTCATTGCTAGTTCATCACTAAGCAGTGTTAGTTACGAAATTTGTCTCCTTAGCAATGAAATTTAAAATATAATAAAAATTTACCTTTATGAGAGAAACATTTCTTTGTAAACAATTATATACTTCTTTAAAATTTAATATTATTTTAACATTTAACTTAATAATATATTTAATTTTGATACGACATATTTTGTTTATCATATATTCATTAGATCGATTAACTTAATTTTTATGAAAATAAAAATTTTATTTTCTTAAAAAAAAGAAACAAGTTATTGTTTCAGTTGAAAAAAATCTTATTATATTCTAATGTATATTTAAGCGAACTGCTGCAAAAAATTAAAATCCTCAATTCCGAAGTAATCAATTCCTTGCCAACAAACTATAAAGCAAATATTAGATCACCCATAGAGGTTGGCAGTTTTCTATTCAAACCAAAATAATCAATCAAACCAGTGATTTTTGGAAATTCAGTTTGATTAATTCAAAAATTTTGATTTAATTTAATTATATATATTCAAGTAATATTTGATAAAATATAATGAAATGTAATATAATTAAAAAAAATTTTAATTTAATAATTTATTAAATTTATATCTTACTCAACATTACTCAATAGTTTGAATTTTAATGATTATTTTAAATTTTAGTAAATTCGAAAAACAGAACCGAGCTAGTTTTTGTACATTTTTGTACTACGTCGTTTTGGTATGATGTTTTATACACTGACTCATGTACTAAACCAAATTCGCTCACTCTGACTCGACCCTTTTCTTCTGACGGAGAGCCCGCGGCCGGTCGCTACCCAACCACGTCACACCCCTTCCTCATCTCCAGCCAGCCATCTCCCTTTTGTTTCTCATGGTCCCTTCTCTTCCTTACCTCATCGCTTCGTCGCATCTTTTTGGCGGCTTCATTTCATCTTTCTTTTTTTTTTTTTTTTTGCTGCCGTAGTCGCTGCCTGATCTCATCTTCTTCTGTTCTTTTTGGACTCGCCGCTGCTGTAGATAACTTCTCATTTTCAAGGTATGCATGAATTTCTTCAACGATATCCCTTATGTTTGTGATGATAATGTGAAGAAGCTGACCTCCACTATGAAGGAATTTCAATGGAATACCATTGGAACTATACAGCCTTACTTATGATTTTGTTTTTAATCTATAAATAAGTTTATACCACCATCACATGTCTTGCTTTTTGCAACAAAAAGGTGGGGAAGAGTTCGATAATTGTTATGATTTGTCTATATATTTATTTAATTTATAAAGACAAGTACTAACAAAGGCAGAGTTCTTTTTCTTTAAATGCTGTTTCTTTGTTTTCGCTCATTTTTTATATGATTGTTTTATTTTTAGGTGATGAAAATTTAGAGATGCCTCAAACAACAATTTCGTTTCTGGAGGCTCTATATAAATGCTTTTGGAAAGCTTTCTTAATCTGTCAATTAAGGACCGCGAGGTCATGTGATCTATCTGATGAGATATGAATTGAATGTATTATTAAGAGACAAGGTCTTGAATTGAATGGACCACCCCAACTTTTTTCTTCAGGGATATACTGTTGTATTCATCTAAAATACAACAGTAGATCTCCCCATAAATCACTTGTGAATCCATGGCTTTTGTCTAGCCAATATGGCCTATGCACTAAATTTGCGTATGTTAAGCAGGCCCATTTGTATTTTACTGATGTATACGTAAGTCTATACTATTATCATTGCTATTTTACTATTATTGATCTAATTATTATATTCTTGTGCTCCTGAATTAATGTACAAAATTTTTTGTTTTTTGTCTTAATTCAGGGTTCTTTGCTAGCTGGGATCTAATTCCTTTACATGTGATTTTTTTTTCCAGTAATAAACCATAGTTTTCTGTTAAATTTTTACTGTTCTTCATGAATTTAATTAATTTAATTACCGCTCAAATCTGTTTTGATCATTGAATTACAATTACATGTAATATACTGAATTCAGAATAAAAATGGACTGATCATAAACTGGATTCAAAATAAAAAAGACAAAAGCCCATAAAAATGGGCTTTAAAGAGGTCCAGACCGATTGACGAACCTAGTCAAACCGACTTAATTCGGTTTGGTTTGATTCTTAAAATATTTTAGTTCACTTCAGTTTATGTTTTCTTCAAAATTTGGTTTTTGGTTGTTTCAGTTCTATTTGATTCGGTTTGAACCGAATGCCCGCCCCTAATTGTTGATTTTCATTTCCATGTTAAAAAAATAAAAACCTAAAATATCAAACCTGAAATTTAATTAATTTTTCCTTTTGCTTTTTGTAAATAAACATAACCCAGAGGATAGTTATGATATGCCTCAAAGAAAACCCTAACCATTTCTTATCCTCTCATCCACTTCTCCTGTCAGTTCACAAGTAACAGAAGCACAAGCATGGCAACCTATGATCTGACACCAAGAATCGCACTAAATCTAGACAGACACTTGGTGTTCCCTCTACTTGAATTCCTCCAGGAACAGCAGCTATACCTTGAGGAACAGATCTTCAAGTCCAAAATTGAGCTCTTAAAAAAAACCAACATGGTCGATTATGCCATGGACATTCACAAAAGTCTGTACCACACTGAAGATGTTCCTCAAGGTATACTGTGCTTACTCTTTTGACCCTCATTAAGCATATTATTATTATTTTAATTGTGTAATGTGTTTGGTTAGATATGGTGGAGAGGAGAGTGGAGGTTGTGGCCAGATTGAAGGCCCTTGAGGAGGCAGCAGTGCCTATTGTGGCATTTTTGCAGAATGCCAGCGCCATGCAGGAGTTGAGGGCTGATAAGCAATATAATCTTCAGATGCTTCATGACCGTTACCAGGTTTCCTATTTTTGTTAGTTTTGTTAACTCTTTGTGCTTTTTTTTTTTTTTTTTTGGGGGTGGGGGGAGGAATGTGCAAGTAATTGTAAAGATGTGAGCTTTGTTCTAATTACAATTCTTCGTTTCTATTTTGTATTGGGAATTTTTAGTTCTTTTCTTTTTCCATTCTCCTTTTGTATCTACTGGTGTTAAAAATTCATTTTTTTTTCCCATATTCATGTAAGTTTTGTTTTACTCAGAATGATGAATTCTCTTTTTATTGACATTCTGATATACTTTTATGCCTTATTTACATTTGTCAAATCAGTATTAGATCCATTGGTTGCACTTATTAGTAAGTTCATTACATGTTATTGGTTGTTAGTTTAAATAATAATCCATGCCTCCTCTTGAATTTACTTGTGAAATGATGGTAGTGGTTTATAACCAGATTGGTCCAGAGCAGATTGAGGCGCTATATCAGTATGCCAGATTTCAGTTTGAATGTGGGAACTATTCAGGTGCTGCTGACTACTTGTACCAGTACAGGGCTTTGTGCACCAACAGTGAAAGGAGTCTGAGTGCATTATGGGGGAAGTTGGCAGCTGAGATACTGATGCAAAACTGGGATATTGCTCTTGGGGAACTGAATCAATTGAAAGAAATTATTGATTCAAAGGTCTTTTACTGTGCCTACTTTCCCCCCATTTACTCCTTTTTTATTTGTTTAAAGCATAAATGTGTTGACCGGCTGGCTGTGATCTGTGTTTCAGAGTTTCTCATCACCATTGAATCAGATGCAAAGTCGAACATGGTTGATGCATTGGAGTCTTTTCATCTTTTTCAACCATGACAGTGGGAGAACACAGATTATTGACTTGTTTAATCAGGACAAGTAGGATTTTATATTTTCTTTTCTCATTATACCAGTATTTCTTGTATTTCTCTGATAATTTGTTCTTAAGCCATTATTGAGTGTTGTTTTGCAGGTGGACGAGTTTTTTTTTTTTTTTTGGTTGAGGAATGGTCTTCTATCTTTTTTGATTTTCCGTATAAAAGTCTTTCATTTGTATACTGATCCATTACAACTGATACAACACTGCCTCTCTGTGATACTAGGATAGTGAATATGACAAGTAGATTTTATAAATTGTCAACCTCTTGGTGCATAAGTATCTTGCAGAACTTCAAAACTTTGATGCTAGATCCTTGCTGTTGGGTGTTATGTTGATTACCATATGACAACTTGCCTGGTAGCATATTTTGTACTTGCTTGAATTTGTCCCCTTAACATAGAGGAACAAATGCAATATGATTATTGTGCTTGTTCACATCTATTTTGATTGCTTAGATGTGATATAACTGAATTATGCATTTTGAATGTCTTATGTGGGTGCCCCGTACAACTATGTTTTAGCATTATTTGCCTTCAATTTCGTGGCAAATTAATTAGTGGAGATTGTGTACAGCCAAACTAGTTAGGCTACTTTCCTTTGTATATTACCTTTATACATATTTTCTCTTCTAGGTATCTCAATGCCATTCAAACCAATGCTCCCCATCTTTTGAGGTACCTGGCTACTGCATTCATTGTCAACAAAAGGAGAAGGCCTCAATTCAAAGACTTCATAAAGGTCATACAGCAAGAGCAGCATTCATACAAAGATCCTATCACAGAATTTCTAGCATGCGTCTATGTTACTTATGACTTTGATGGGGCACAAAAAAAGATGAGAGAGTGTGAAGAAGTAAGCTTCCTATACACTATCTAATCCCTTCTAATACTTTAACAAACACATTTGAGCTCATTGTTGTTACTGAATGTTTTATAATTTTACCTGGATGCCCTTTGTTCTGTGTTTTTGTGTTTGTCACACTCTATCTTCTTGTACTACTTCTAAAATGTAGTTGGGCAAGCGAGCGGGAGTAGGGCATAGTCGAAAATTGAGTGAAGTCGATACAGGAACTCAAGGCATGAAACTCAATTTAAGCTAAATTGAACTTTATTTGTGATACTGATATGGCATTTGAGATATTAGAGTTCAGAATAGTATCCCTAAAAATTCAACTGATATTAGATACTATATGACTCAATTATCCCTAAAAAATTCAACTAATCTTGACTTAAAGCTTGAATAATTGAAATTTTGAGCTTCAATATAAACTGTGGCATGTAATATAGTGTGTATTTAAAATTGCGTGAAGGAAATTATGCTAACTACTCTTAATTGAGCTCAAATTTGAATATTTTGCCAATAGACTGGGAATTAGGTTGTATGCTTTCCTGATCTGAGAGCTTGTCTTCATATGGTTCTAAGTTTGTCTGCATAGAGAGCCATTGCTGTATGTTATACCTTGGCTTGCTTTAACTTATTATTGCATGTAGGTGATTTTAAATGATCCATTCCTTGGCAAACGAGTTGAAGACAGCAACTTTTCAACTGTGCCACTGAGAGATGAGTTCCTTGAAAATGCCCGGCTATTTATCTTTGAAACTTATTGCTGTATACATCAACGTATTGATGTGGGGTAAGTACAGACTTACTAGATGTGGTTGACAACTTTGAGGGATCTGACGAAAATTTTCTATTTTAAGTTCATTTTATGTATCCTCCAAAAAAAAAAAAGGTTCATTCAATGTGTTCTGGAAGCTAAGCTTATTGACCCGTGGAAGATTCCAAAAACTCAAAATTCTTTAGGATTCCAGGCTATGAAACATTTATGTATAAATGTTAAGTTGAGTCCTTGTAGAACATGTTCTTAATCTGACGGTATGGATATTTTACACAAGTGAAGAACTAGATTCCTATATCTTTGGGATTGTGGATACACAATATTTATTCCAAATAAGATTTTATTTTTTTGCTCAGTAACTTTTATGAGAGTTCTATAATTATTGAGCCATATTGCTATAATATTTATTTTTTAGTGGATGTAGTTCTCTTCTTGTATTTTACTTTTTGGTCCAAAATTTTGATGTCATTTTGTGCCCCAAAGCCCCAATTGTGTAATAGTTGTAGTTCTCTGCAGCGGTACTTTTAATTGTTGTAGTCAATGCTTATTTTTGGATCTTCAAGGGAGCCTCAACCTTGTTTGAGAATTGGAATGTTGCACCAGTTTAATGCTTCTTTTTCATTACTATGCTAATGCAAAGTATCTTGCTCTTCATGACAGAGTCCTTGCAGAGAAATTGAATCTGAATTATGATGAGGCTGAGAGATGGATTGTAAATCTTATGCGGAACTCAAAGCTTGATGCTAAGATTGATTCAAAATCAGGAACTGTTATTATAGAGCCAAATCATCCTAATGTGTAAGATTATGGACTTCATACAGTGATAAAATTTATTGTTCTGCATTTGTTCAATGTTACCCATGTGGCCTTTTCTTCTATTTCTCTTTATTTTCTTTCTGTCAAATGGGCTAACGTACCATGTCAAAAATTTTCTCCAGGTATGAGCAGTTGATAGATCACACCAGGGCATTATCAGGGCGGACATACAAGTTAGTCAGTCAGCTTCTGGAGCAAGCACAGGCACAAGCCGGCCGGTGAAGTTCTTGTTGCAGTTTCCAGGATTTATTGTGTCAGTTTTCAGTATCTGGAATTTCTTTCACTTGATAAAGAATCAGATTCAAACAACAGAAAAATTGTACTGATAATATTTTTTAGAGAAATCCAATTAGATTGGAGGCTGAGAAATATTTGTTTTGCTGCGAGAGTTTATGCCAGTGGATGCATTTTGATAATGATGTGTTGAATTTAATCCTATGCACTAGCAGGTTTCTGTTTGCTGTAGGATCCTGAATGATTTTGATCGGGTGTATAACCTGCTAATAGGGCTATAAGAGATGCGTATTATTGTTTTGTTACTGTTCTTGTATATAACTTTGATGGCCGTCTGTGGTCTCTTCCTGGCAAATCCGGCGAATAATAGCATTACTCACTTAAAGCCAACAACACTCATTGCCAAATGTGGTGGACAGTTAGCCTTTGAGTTGACTTAGCCTCTGAAACTAATCAATAGAGAATACTCAGTGGTGTTAAATTGGTCGGTTTTGAGAATATTTTTAAATTAAATTAAACAGGCTAATTTAACAAAAATTTAAATTGAATCGAATTACAAATTTATGAAAATTAAATTAAATCGAATGAAATAATTGATATAATATAAATGTAAATCAAATCAAATTGTTAAATTGAATTGAAAATTTATAAAAATTGAATTAAATCAAACAATAAATTGGTATAATATGAATATAAATCGAATTGAATAAATTAAAAATTTATAAATATCAAATTAACTGAAAATTTTAATTTATTTTTTTCATGTGAAATAAAAAATATTTCAATTGTTGGTTTCTAGGCATTATTAAAACAATAAATATTATAATCTAACATCCAGTAAAATATGAAAATAAATATTAGAATATAATTTATAAATCATACCTTCACAAATATTAAAGATCAAAGATATTATAATTCATGAATATTGCTAGAATTGATTTGGTCAATCTGATTTCTTCATAATTTTAAAAAAATTTTATGCCCCAGCTCTTCAAGCTTGCAATCAAAATTTAAATTAAAACATCAAGATTTCATGAAAAATGCCAAGCAAAATAAAAGCAAGAAGGATAAATGCTAGGATATTTTATCATTTGATGATATTATCATTAGCTGCTTGGACATTTTGCAAGACTCTTGTACTATAATGCTTGATTGCATGAAGTACCATTTCTTAAGAAACATTTAATCTTATTGCTGCCAAGATTATGGGTGTTTGCTAAGATAACTTCAAGCTATGTAGAGTTAGCATTTCTTGAGTTTTAAAAGAGAAAAAACTGGATACCGGCTAGAGTGATAAATTAATTTAAAAAATTGTGGTTTTTATTAAAAGCAAGATAATTTTTCCCTCCGCGTCTCCTTTTCCTTCCTCATCTTCCCTCCCTTCTCTCCCTTTTTTCTTCACTGTTATAACACCTTCCAGCCCCCCCACCCACAGCCACATCGCCGACTCTTACACAGAAGCCATTGTCCTCCCTCGCTCCACGCCACACTGACCCTCGCCACTGTCCTCCCTCACACCGTGCCGCATCGACCGCCACCTCCCAGCCCCCCTACTCATAGAGCCATTGTCGACTCGTTCCAATCGCCAGTCCATTCACGCAGCAGCCATTCTCCCTTGCTCCGCGCCACACTGACTCTCACCACTGTCTTCCGTAGCAACGCGCCACATGGACATTCGCCACTGTCCTCTCTTGGGTTCATCAAGGGTAGTTGTGTTTTAAAAAGTACAATTCTCATAAACCCAAAACCACAAAATTACAGGTTTGTTCTCTGTTTTTTTTTTAATTTTGGATAGTATTATGTATATTTATCTTAATTTTGTACAGTATTACGTATTATTGAAGAGGAGCATGATGCAAGTTTGTTCTCTGTTTCATCAATTTAGGTGGTTCTATTGGAATTTAATGTGATTTAAGGTTTTTTTTTTTTTTTTGAGCTAGCAATTACATAGTGTTATATGAGTGTATAATGATTGTCTTGGATCTGTTTTTTTTTTTTTTGGCACTTGCAATAACTTTAATGAGATGACAAATTTTTGAAGTTTATAGGATGTTTTCCGTCAAGCACATGATGTGATGAATCATTCTCTCTTTCAAATCACACCCATTGCCTATCAAACCCAATTCTATTACCCTGTACCGTGATCTTAAATAGTGAAAGCCAAAATTTTTTTTATTTGAAATGAATTTTCAACTTAGAAGAAAGTATCAATCAGATGGAATTCAGAGAAAAAATTGTCGCTAGTGTGAAGTTTTAGTGCTCAGTAAAATAGGACATTTGGGATCTACTGAGCATTAGAAATACTTGGTTAAGTAGAGAGGGTGTCTTGGACAATTATCAGGTTCCTCCTTGTTGGGGGTCCATCATTGGTGTTAGCGATGTAACTACAGTTGAGAGGAAAGGACATGAAACATATGTTTAATCATCATAGGGTTTCTTCGATGTTTTATAATGTCTGTAGTCTTTGTGATGTTTTATAATGTCTATAATGTGTGGGCGTGTGTATCATTAAGGAATTTATGTGTGTCTCTATGGGAACCCTTCTCCATTTGGTCAGACCAAGAATTCGTACCTTGATAAAGTTTATTTGCAGGAACATGATATGTAATTTTTTAAATTTTTTTTTATGAATGGCAAAAGGGAATGAATGGTAAGAATAAGATGCGTAGTTGTAAATGGCTGTGGTTTATTTATTGTGATGATGGATTTTAGAGCCAATTTCTGACTGCCATGGTATGAGGGAGATTTTTTTTTTTTTTTAAATTCATTTGCCTACTTGGAACCTATTTGTTGGGAGAATGCAAGCTAGTTATATGAATCATTATCGCAGAAAAAAAAAATCTATATAAGAATTCACTGTAGATTGCTCTGTAAGTTTTAACAGATGACACATGCTGTCTTTCTTTATTATCGTAGCAGGAGTAGTTTTTATTTAGAGTTCAATTTTATTTTCTGTAGAAACGCAAAATTTGTGTGACATTTGCATCTAATGTCTGCTATACATGTTGTCTTCTTTCTTTGTCGCTCTCTCTGTGTGAATACAGTAACAAATACTCCCTCAAATGTATTTATATAAGTGAATATGAGGAATATGTGTGTACATGTGCCTTTATATGTATGTAAAAGATGGTTAACTTCTTTATTCTCTGCAGTGAAAGTTAATATTCAAAAAATACGCTTTGCTGATATAGAGAAGGCTTCTTCAAGGGATAGCAGAGATGTTGAGATGTCAAGAAGTTGAAACCATTAAGAAGCTATTGGCCTATTTAACTTTTTGTCTAATCAAACCATTAGGGGGTTCTTGTTGGCACTTGACACTTAGAAAAAAAGTGTTTGACGTTAAATTAGTCGCTAACTCATCGTGTTGTGCAAATTATAGCGTAAAAATTTGTATAAAATAATTAAAAAAATTTATTTTATTTTAAATATAAGAACATCAAAATAAATGTAAAGTGTTCATATTTCTCTCATTTTACAAAATAATCTATAAAGTTACATAATAAGTTCAACAACTCTAATTATTTTATAATTTCTTATAGTATTATGTATATTTTCTTTATTATAAAATGTATCATAATATTACAAAATATATCATATGATATTATAAAATATTTATCAAAACACGATTTTTATGTAAAATGATTATATTTCTTTCATTTGACAAAATAATCTATAAAATTACATAAAAAGTGCAATAATTTTAATTATTTTATAATTTCATATATTATGTATATTTTTTATTATAAAATATATATTTTCTGATATTAAAAAAATAATATATATATATATATATATATATTCTGATATTACAAAAATATTATGATATCACAAAATATTTGTCACGATACAATTTTTAAGTAAAATACCATATTTCTTTTTCTTTTACAAAATAATCTAAGAAATTATATAAAAAATATAAGAATTCTAATTATTTTGTTATTTCATATAGTATTATGAATATTTTTGTTATTAAAAATATATCTTGATATTACCAAAAATATTGTTATATTACAAAGTATTTATCAAGACATGATTTTTATGTAAAGTAATCATATTTCTTTCTTTTTACAAAATAATCTATAAATATACATAAAAAGTACAAGAACTATAATTATTTTATAATTTTATATAGTATCATGTATAATTTTGATAGTATAAAATATTCTTCACTTATTTAACTTTTTGTAATTCTTATTATGTTTTAGTAAAAATATAAAGAATTATTTAATTCATCACTTTTTTTTCTTACCATATTTGGTTTTACAAATAAATCTTTATATTACAAAATATTGGTATAGATGATTTTTAATTGTTGAGAAAGTTATGATGACTTTTCTAGAGGGATTTGAGGCCAAAATCTCCTATCGTGAAGATACTTGGGATTTTAAATGAGCTTGCCAATGCTATGCAAGTTGTTAAGCAAAGAAAGACATTTATAAAAGAAAAATCTAAGAGTGTGTTATTTGCAAACTAAAAGAGGGTTCAGTCAAGTCCAAGTAGCAGTAAACAATCTAATGACAAGAAAGACAAAGATAAGAAGCAAAATTGTGGTGGTAAATATAAGAGAAGAAAGGGCAAGTTTCCTCTTTGTCCTCACTGTAACAAGAGCCATTGAAAATTTTTATTGGTATAGACCTGGTGTACAATGCAAGTCTTGCAAGCAATTTGGGCATGTAGAAAGAGTGTGTAGAGCAGGGCAGCAACAATAATAACAAGCTCCATCTCAGTAAGCACAAGTTGCTGATAATCCTAAACCTCAAGAAGAAAAACTCTTCATAACATTAGTTCATGAAGAATGTAATGTTGTTAGCAGTCATTCCTGTACTTGGTTAGTTGATAATGGTTGTACACACCACATGTTAAATGATTTAAAGATCTTTAAAGCTCTTGACATAAGCTACTCCTCAAGAGTGAGAATTGGAGATGGAAATTTGTTGAAGGTGATGGGAAAAGGAGTAGTCATGGTGAACACACTCTCAGGTACAAAGATAATCACTAATGTGTTGTTTATGCCCCAAATTAGTCAATATATTGAGTGTATGTCAATTGGTCAAAAATAATTAATCCTTGTTTTTTAGAAAGAAAAGATGTGAAATTTATGACCCATATTGTTTGCTCTTAGTCAACATGTCAAAAAATCTCTTGATTGAATAGGAAAATATTGAGATTCAAGCTTGCACTAGCAATATTGATGAATCCACTCTGGCATAAGAGGTTAGGACACTTTAATTATAATTCTATTGTTGATATGCAAAAGCAGGAACTAGTTGTTGATTTGCCTATTGTTAGTGATCCAAATGAAGTGTGTAGAATGTGTAAGCTTAGAAAACAAACCAAACTCCCTTTTTCAGCTGATCAAGCATGGAGAGCAAGTGAAATGCTTCAGCTAGTGCACACTGATATGTGTTGTCCTATGCCTAACCTTTAATTATCTGGTAGCAGATATTTCTTATTTTTTTATTGATGACTTTGGTAGGTTTTGTTGGGTGTTTTTCCTCAAGAAAAAAACATAAGTGCTTGATTTTTTTCATCAAGTTTAAGGTTGCTATTGAAAAAGCTTGCTTCAAACAAATCAAAACACTCATATCAAACCATGGAATTGAGTACACTTCTCTGCAGTTTGCGAGCTACATGCAATGATTTGACATTCATCACCAACTCACTATAACTTATAATCCTCAACAAAATGGTGTTAGTGAGAGGAAGAATAGGTCTATCATGAATATGACAAGGTGTTTAATGTTTAAAAAGGGTGTGCTTGAAGAATTTTAGGTTGAGGCTATCAAAACTGTTGTATATTTGCTCATAATTGCCTACCAGAGTTATTAAAGGCAAGACACCATTTGAAGCTTGGTTTGGTGTTAAGCCTACTATGAGCCATCTTAAGGTATTTGGTTGCTTATGTTATGTCCATGTTCTTGATGCAAAAGGGAATAAACTGAGCCACAAAGCTGAAGTTGGAGTGATGATGGGATATAACAACAACTCTAAGGTTTATAGAGTTTTGGAAGTGAAAACCAAAAAGATTATTATTGCTAGAAGTGTTAAGTTTGATAAGGATGTTTCTTAGAGTTGGGAAAATGGTGTTACTGTCAACAAGAATTTAATTGAAGGTGTTTTACCCTGTGAACAAGCTGCTTGTGACAATGAAACAAACTCAGATGATGAATTTGCTATGAGAAGGACTAGAACTCTTTAAAATATTTATGATAGATGCAACAGGACATCATTGGAATCTCAAAATTTCAATGATGCCATTAACTCTCCACAATGGAAGGCAAAAATGGACTATTAGATAATAATGATTAAAAAGAACAATATTTGGGAGCTGGTGGCTAAGCCAAAAGAGAAAAATGTTATTGGTGTGAAATAGGTTCTTAGGGTCAAGTTCAACTTGGATGGATTAATTAACAAGCATAAAGCAAGATTGCTTATGAAGGGTTATGCTTAAGAAGTTGGGATTGACTTCACTAAAACATTTGCTCTAGTTGCTAGGTTTAACACCATTAAACTGTTGTTGTCAATTGCAGCTCACAATAGTTGAAGTGTCTTCCAACTAGATGTCAAGTCATCATTCTTTAATGGAGAGTTAGAAAGAGAGATTTTATGTTGACCAATCTCAAGGCATGAAGACTACAGGGTTTGAAAATCATGTGTATTTGTTGAAGAAGACTTTGTATGGTTTAAAACAGGCTCCTAAAGCTTGGTACAACAAAATTGACATGCTTTTGGTGAGCTTGGGGTTTGAAAGGAGCTAGAGGTAACTCTATATGTTAAGCAATCTTAGAAGTAAGTTTTGATGGTGTCTCCTATGTGGATGACTTGCTTGTCACTAGTAGCAATCAAAGTATGGTGAATCAGTTTAAGGAAGAGATGAAGAAAGTGTTTGACATAAATGACTTGGGACCTAACTCTTATTTCTTGGGAATTGAAGTTATTTCTTGGGAATTAAAGCGTGGCAAACCAATTTTGGCACCTTTATTCATCAAAAGAAGTATGATGAATTGATCATGGAGAAGTTTGCAACGTCAAATTGCAAACCTGTTTTAACACTAGTAGAGAAATTAAAGACAAAAGATGGTGCTGAAAAGGTTGATGCTGGTGTTTATAAAAGTTTGATTGGAAGCTTGCTTTATTTATCAATTACCGAGCCTGATATCATGTTTGCAACAAGTTAGCTTTCCAGAGTTATGCATTCTTTAAGTCTAGTTCATTTTACTGCAGCAAAAAGGTTATTGAGGTATGTGAAAGGCACAATAAAATTATGGAATGATGTATAAAAACTCTCATCACACCAAGTTACTTGGTTTCATTAGAGGATGATATGAAAAGCACTTCAGGGTATTGCTTTACTATTGGTTCTAATATGGTGAGCTGGTATAGCAAGAAAAAAAATATGGTAGCTCACTCCATAGTAGAGGCAGAGCATATGACAACAACTGTTGTTGTGAATCAAGCCTTGTGGTTTAAGAAGATTCTTGTTGATTTGGGAAGCAAAGAAGATGAAGCTATGGAAGTGTTATGTGACAATCAATCCATTATTACAATGGCCAAGAACCATGTGTTTCATGGCAAGACCAAGCACGTCAAGATTAAGTATCACTTCTTAAGGGAGGTTAAGAAAGAATGTGAAATTAAACTAAGATATTGCAAATTTGAGTATCAACTTGCTGATATTCTTATAAAAACCATGCTTGAAGCTAGATTTGAAGAGATTAGAGGGAACATGGGAATGCACTCAAACACTTGTGTAAATGAGGAGTGTCAAAGCATGCTGAAGCTCCACTTGAATACTTGAAGCTGGTCTTGATGCTTATGCTAGGAGTAGACAATTTGGAGCATTAATAAAGCCATAACAGTTATGTTTCAACAAACATCAAATACAATTCAACCATTTTTAACATCAAACAAGCAACCATAAATTGAGAGGTGAAGGGAGAACCTAAGAGAGGAAAATAAGGGCATCAATGCCAAAACAATATGCAAGAGCATTGAAATTTTCAATTGAAATTATGCGGCGAGTGACAGAGATAGCAATTGGGTGAGTGAGAAGAGGTAACGACAAGTGACAAATGAGAAGACGTAGAGTGATAGATGAAAAAGCAATAGCGACTGGGTGGGTGGGAGGACTAGAGATGGGAGGATGAACTAGTGGATGGAAGATAAGAGAGAGGGAGCAACTAGATGGGAAAGGAAGAGAGGCAAGGCAAGCGAAAATAGATAATGAAAAAAGTTAGCAACTGAATTAAATGAAGAAATATTGCATTTTGAAGTCTGGTTTTGTTTATTTTTCAATATCTAAAATCAAACTAATAAAAAATCGAAAAATTAGTATTTTCATAAACCGAACCAAACTAATTAATTATATAAACCGAATTGAAAAAAATTGAATAGTATCTATTCAGTATAATTTACCCATTTTTCAAAAACATGCTCACTCCTACCACTAAAGCCAGAAAAATCGAAAGATTTTTTTTTTCTTTTCTTAACAAGTATTCTTCGCCCGATTGCTTTCTATTTGTCCCAATCCATATTTTATCATTTCTCTAATGTTCAACACACTTGCAACTTTTTCACTCGGAGTTCCAGAGGTCAATCATTGGATTCTCACCATCTCTCACCGAAAAATGTGATGTGATATTTGAAAATTAGTATAGTAACTCTTTCCGAATTCGAACATGACCAACGCAGCCACTTGTTTTCCTATATTTGGAGATATAGCCCATGGATAAATAATCCTTTCATAGCCAATTACCCCCCATAATCTGAGGCACCAAGTGAATGTGCCCACGTAAAGTATTGATAGCTCACTAAAGTCGAATGAAGTTCAAAGTGTAAAGTCCCACATGCAAAATTCTTTTCTAAAAAAAGCTCAAAAAAAAAAAAGAGAAACATATCTTTAGCGCATACTTAATTTGTCGTTCCTTGCTACAGCAAGACTGCGGCATGGCTAGACGCTGATGACATTCACACATGCAATTTTTCCTTAACAAATGTATTACATTTGAAATCAGTTTCGGTCATCTTTGAGTTTCTGTGAAGAGTCATGATGTCTGAGAGAATAGATTATGTGATTGACTTTGCCTTACGTTGATGACATTCACACATGCAATTTTTCCTTAACAAATGCATTACATTTGAAAACAGTTTCGGTCATCTTTGAGTTTCTGTGGAGAGGTACATCAAAGAAACCCAACTCTTCATGATGTCTGAGAGAATAGATTATGTGATTGACTTTGCCTTTTATGACCCAAAGGCATTCTCCTCCCATGTCTTCCTGTATGTTCCAGTTAAAAAGAGTATTCCTCGTCAACTTTGCAACCCATAAATATCTCAGATCATTGATTCTCCAACTTCGTTTGGAGTAAACAATAAATGGCAGTCTTTTCTCATAAAATCTTTTTTCCAGGGCTAAAACAGACAATACTAACAGCTAACTTTTTATGACAGATTTACTGCAAACTTGTGCCACCAAAAGTTGATCTAATGCTCTTGATCCAAATTATGTGACTTGGATATAAATAATAAATATGACCAAACCCCACAACGTCCATGTGCCTCTTACCACCGAGAATATGAATGATCATGTGTCTTCCAATTATCCTGCCAATTTCGCTGACAAGCATAGTTGCGGCCATCTGATGTTCTTCTGGGAGGGTAGCTTCTACTGTTTTCCTTTGAAGCTTTTATAATTTCATCATCAAGATCATATTGTGACCGCTGTTAACAGAAAATGACATACATAAATCCATATTCCAGGTTGAGTAAAAATAATTACTCTAAATAAGTTAAAGGGATATTGAGAAAAACAATAAACCCAGAACACAAGATGGTTGTCCTTAGAAAGTTGAAAACTCAACTAGCATTTGCAGATAGTAATCAAAATCCCATTCAACGAATAAAATAAATTATCTTTTTTGTAATGTCACTGACCTAGGTATAATAAATTATCTTTTTTGTAATGTCACTGACCTAGGTATTATATGAAGTTGATCCTCAAACATGAAAGTAATTTTTTCAATTAACAAGATGGTAAGAATTATAAGGTATATTAAGTGTGTCAGGAGAAAATTGCAAGTACCAGTCATCAGGGGGAGATGGTCCAAGACAACTAGCGCCCTAAATAATCAACATGGGGCATTGAAAGTAAAATTTCACCACACTTCTAACCAATGCCATTGACATTAGACCAGCTGAATCTACTAGTTATCTTAAACCAACATAGAACTAGCCATTTTCAAGCATTAAGCTGCAGGAGTGGAGCCAACTTGGATACCAACTGATAAGTAGGGAACTTGCACCAAAAAGACAGCTATTAAAGGTAGAGAGACCTAGCTGTGGTCTACACACGTCAAGTTCCTCAAATGGCTGACTTCATATAAAGACTACAACAAGTTCACATGCAATTTTATAAGTCATTAAGGCAGAACACAACATATAAGTTCACTTCTAGTGCTTAACATTCTGGTATGACACTACTCTGTATTCTCAGAGCTTCCCATCCTATGCATATCCAAGCAATTTTTAAGAGGTACTAAGGTTTGACACATTCGTTTTTAGTTTACAATATGGTAAGAACAGGGGTAGGCACTATTCGGTGAAAACTGAAAAAACTGACAAAACCAAACTGGTTTGGTTCGTTTGATTCAGTTTAAATATAATTTTAATTCAAGCTTTTAAAAATTTTGGTTAATTCAGTTTGGTTTGATTTTTGGATAACAAAATTTCAGTTGAACCAAACCGACTGAATTTATTTAAAATTAAATTAAATTAGGTTGAACCTATTAAATCAAACCAAAATAATTGAACCCCATTTAAATTCATTATTTGCATTAAAAATACATAAAAATCTATTAAGAACATATTATTTATATTAAAAGTCTTTTAAAATATATCATAAGAATTATTATTTATATTAAAAATATTTTACAAATTATTTCTTAAAAAATTCGATTTAAACCAAATCAAACCATAATTAAACCGAATCAAGTCGTTTCGGTTCGGTTTGTAAATTTATTCATATTCGGTTTACAAATTTATTTGGTTCTGTTTATACTTTTTAAATTTGATTTTTGGTTTTTTTGGTTTGGTTCAATTTGAACCTAATGCCCACCCCAAGGTAAGACTCAAAAGGGAAAAGGAAGATGAAACTAGAAAGGTGAAAAAGGATTACGGAAAAACCTCATTGTCCTGATTCATACAAGCCAGTTTTGAGACCATCCAGCCACACATCCCTCATCTGTATACTAATAACAAGGAACACATGCATACCCACACACACACAAGAAGGCTTTCAAGATAAGTTATGGTGGACTGAAGATTTGAGATCAGCATACATATTCTAAACACAGGAGAGAGAAGGGATAAAAGGCTAATAGCATATTGAAGAAAACTAATGCCAAAATTTAAGATCATAACAGTGAATTAAAACCACTCAAGCAGGAATTGCATGGATAACATACCTTAGTGGGGTCTGAGAGCACAGCATATGCTTCTCCTATCATTTTAAATAACCTGTCAGCATCCTTGTGCACCTCCGGGACAATGTCTCTCCAAAGTCGCCCTGCATCTCCACTTTCACTTTTTGCCAGGAACTGACAAGCCTACGATACAAACGAAAAAAATGAAGCGATGAGATGAAAAACAAGTATCATAGTAAAAGTATAGACTGCATTTATGGAAAACTCAAAACCTTGTCTGGATGATGTCGGAGTGCTGCTTTACGATATGCTCTTTTCATGTCTGCTGCTGTATCAGATTGTTTAAGTCCCCTGTCATTACAAAATTAGACATAGTTAGCAACTTACCAACATAAAATAAGTTGCAGAAAGCAACAGGGGAACCAAACTAAACAGTGTCAGACTCATCTTGAGGTGTTCACCAAAGCAACAAAAATTTATATAATATACAGACAACTATCTATAAAACCCCAGATAAGGGAAAGTAACATTTATTTCAAATTTTAAAGTAAGAACCAATTGATTAAGATTGCTGACATAGTAGTATAACATTGATGTCATATATACCATATACAAATACAATTTTGATAAATCCACAGAATGGTTCAAACACAGTGATATATAACTGGGAAGATTTGCTAGAATGAGGCATACACTTGGTCAAATAATTGTTAATGCAAAGGCAGCTTCTAAACAAGAGAAACAGGTACTACAAATAATTGTTAATGCAAAGGCAGCTTCTAAACAAGAGAAACAGTTACTAATGATCCAGAACAAACACAAGGAATTGTTAATCACGCTGAAAAAGGGTTTTGCCTTCACAACCATATTAAGGAATATGATATTATTTAGTAGGAAACACATCTTGATGATAAGACCCCAATAAATTTAGAAGCACTGACATCACTGATCCAATTACAAAAGTAGATTATAAAACTAAAGGTAAAGCCAAGGGACTGGTAACAGGAAACGTTTACAATGATTAAGAAGAACGAATTGCTTATGAAACAATATAACATAGGTCCACTGAAAATATCAGGTTCTAAAACCTCCCAAGAACGAATTACTTACAGAATAAGATATATATCCAATGGTATTCCTTTCCTAGCTTCCTTTTCTATCAAGGACAAACGCCGACGAGCCTGCCTTAATTCTTTTGTCAATGATGGGCTACCAGGTATGGCAGACTGTCTAGCTGTTCCATCAGATGGATTTTCAAGAATAGTTATGAGTCTTCGAACATCACTAGCTGCTTGTTCATAGTCTCTGATCATCTCATGCAAGGTAGCTCTCCTAGAAACTGCCTGAGCAAGGAATTAACAATCAGACACAAATGTCCCAACAAATAAATTCAGAAATCTACATGACCCAAAAAGATATAAATAACAAAGAGCCATCTAGGGTTTGGGCAGTCAGCAAAAATCTTGAAAAATGTAACTTCTATAGGCAGCTAACCATATTGATACACACTGCAGGAACCACCTTTAAAGTTAAAAACCAAAATCAATGGCCTGAAATTAGACATTAGGATTCCACAGCTAAAAGGACACTAATCGGATTTGAAGAAATTAATTTCTTTTAGGTCAGCACAAGTCCGATGAAATACAAGAATCTTTACAAAGAAGGATGAACAAATTAGGCAACCACATGCCTCAATATGTAATTTAATTGAAGGTATGTGGGGCGGAGAACAAAGAACGCAATCAGAGACATCAGTCTTTACATATAAGGTGTAAAAAATCAAAACGAAAATTTTATGGACTAGGTAGGTCGGTTGAGAGATGAACTGATCACCATTTATCTAAGGAAATGAGTGGAAGCACCAGAGTTGCATACTTGATCAGAATTGTTTGACACTTTTGCTTTTCAGCATGTCATTCCTCAATATGTAATTTAATTGTAGGTGTGTGGAGGGGAGAACAACAAAGAACACAATCAGAGACATCAGTCTTTATATATAAGGTAAAATAAATCAAAAAGAAAATTTTATGGACTAGGTAGGTTGATTGAGAGATGGTGAACTGATCATCATCTATCTAAGGAAATTAGTGGAAGCACCAGAGTTGCATGCTTGATCATAATTGTTTGACACTTTTGATTTTCAGCATGGATACCCTTCTCCACATTAGATACTTTTTTTGTTCCATATAAATAATCACCTACTTCAGTTACAACTAGAGAATGCATCAACAGAGTAAACATTGAAGTAATCATCAAAGCTCCGATCAATCAAACAACCACAACCATGTCAGTTATTAAGACGATAATAGGAATTACAAATAGATTATATGCTCGTGATCTCAACATTTGATAATTAGGTTAAATTTCTTGCTTAACAGTCACTAATATTATGAATATGCATTTCCAAATCTCAGCCCAGTTATACATCCAGGGGCAAACAAGCTCACCTGAAAGAAATTTAATAAATTGATTTGTGCAGCTCAAGTTTCTTGTAGTAAATTGAGATAAATTGTATGCTGTTTCTGGTAATTTATCACAATCAAGGAGATCCATTCATTCTCTCAAAAAAAAAAAAAAAAAAAAAGATCCATTCATATACCAGAAATGTATTTTCATTTTTTAAAAACATTTGGTTCTTTGCCATTGAAATCCATATAAATCAGTTTATGAAAGTAGTTTGAAGTTATACCTTTGAGTAATTTCCATCAAGAGCAATGGCTAGACTGCAATCAGCAATGGCATCAGTAATTTGGCCCAAGGCTTGGTATGCTGCAGCACGGTTGCAAAAACAGATAGCCGCAAAAGGGTGTGATTCAACATTGCTTGATATAGCAGCTGTGTAATGCTCTAATGCTTCTTTATATCTTCCTGATCGAACTGCTTCATTCCCTGCATTCTACAATCACTAGAATTTTAAGGTCAATTTCAACCTATTCGAGAGGAAAAATTCCAATACTCAGTGAATATATTATGCACCGTAAGCATACTGCCAGAGAAAGTAAGAATTCAATCAAACCAAAAAAAAAAGAAACTTATTTCATAAGCCAGCCTTAGTATTTGAATTTTTTATGCTTCTTCCCCATAAGATTATGATGTATCAGATAATGTTAGACACAGAGCAGTCTAAGACTCTACTTATCACTTTCATGAATAACCAAATCCACAAAGTTAAAAAGTGATCTCTTGTGTCTAACAAAACCAAAAGCTGCTTAACAACGAACTCTGTAAAGGGAAAATATATATATATATATATATATATATATATATATATATATATATATATATATATATATATATATATATGTTATTAGCGAGAGATATAGATA
>CATIWR010125839.1:0-88192 GCA_949677035.1 Omphalea diandra | reverse complement strand
TTGGAAAACCTTAGGCAGCTCACTCTTCTCCCTCTCTTCTTCTTCTTCTTCTTCTTCTTCTTCTTCTTCCTTTCTTTCTTCTTCCTTTGCTCTCTCTTTGTTTCTGGTATAACCCTTGTTTTTTCCTCAAAATCTGACCCTAATGGTCTGTATTTTTATCTTAAATAAGTCAAAAGATTGGGGCTAGTTTCCTATTGGTTGAAAGTTAAAATTTTTGCTTTTAGTCCTTCTTCTTCACTCCTTCATCACCTTCGTCCATTCTCTAATTTCTAGATGCTCCTTATACTTTTAGATGAGCCCTCAAACACTATTATTTATGATGCTATAATAAGCACACAACATGAAATAATTTGTCATATAACTATGCAAATATTGCATATATGTTCAAGTATCCCAAATGCAACGGTGCCATTGTCATTGTCGTGTTTTTACAATTCACATGTATAAATAATTATTTATCTTATGCATATGTTCATGTGAGATTTCAAATCATTTGTGCAATGAATATATTCATATGATAATGCCAATAAATAGGGATAGGGATGTTACAAAACAAGTTTATAATTTTTTTAGCAATGAGGAAAACAAGTTAATAAAAGTAAAATTTAATAGATAATTATAATTGGTTATTTTAGGATGAAATATTAAATTGAATTCTGTTAAATTTTACTATAATATATTGATATTGTAAAAAAATAACAATTGAAAAAACCATCATTAAAATCTTAATTTTCATCACTAAAGCTCTTGTACTATGCATGAATGAAGGGTAATTCAATGAGAAAGGAATGAAATAGAAGGGGAACTAATTGCAATTATGTTTGGCTATTTAAATTTTTTAAGAAGTGAGTAGAATAGAAGGGGAATAATTCTCCATCATTCCTCATGGAGAATGTGAAGTTGGTTATACCTCAATTTCAGGTGTAAAAAATATCAACTTATGAGAAATAATGATATTGTCTTTTTTTTATCCTTGAAACATAAACTTTGTCATCTATCAATTTGGTCTTTCTGTCTTTTAATATTTATTATTTCCTTTCCCTCCTATGCATTTGAGTAAAATTAACACATTTCTTCTCTCTTCCATTTCATGAATATTTGTTATGTAGCCAAAAATAAGTTGGTAAAAATTTGCTATTCTCCTCCTATGAGCACTAGATTTTGGATCCTCGGGATGTGAGCCCGATGATGAGAAACTACTTGAATTTTTCCCTAAATAATAAGGAAATAGTGTTTAAGAAAGTGGCAAAAGCTTAGACAAACTTTAAACTAAACCCACCCTACCAAAGCCCAACACCAAACCCACAACCAAAGCCCAAAATGCTAGCCTAGGTAAATGGATTGTACAACCATTAAGCAAGGTTGTACAACCCTCCCTTATACCTTAACCCCCAGAACCTTTTGGAACTAGTCCACCCTTTAACCCTAGGGCTGTATAACTCTGATAGATGGATGTATAATCCATTCTTGATTGTACAACCTTTGTGCAAATCCTAATTTCAGGAGATCTATCTCCTCTCTTTATATTGGACATTTTGTAACCAAAACCATTTTTAGATTTATGCACTCATCCATTATTTATAGATACCCCCTCATTTGAAGAGGGAGTAGAGGTCAATTTTCCCTAACCAAACTCTGCCAAAATTGTCTCTTAAACCCTGAAAATGCCTCACCCAAATAGAAATCACAAACCCTAAACATCTATTCGAAATATCCAAGGTAAAACCAAGCTTTGCACCAACTATTGGCATTCTTTTCCCTTGCATTTGGAGAAATTTCTAACATCATAGTGCCTCTGAGGGCAAAATATAATATTGAAGGCATCAAAGGACTCTTCCCCCAACCCTATTCTTCTCTTTCCCCATCTTCTTTTTGTTTTACTAGTCCCTAGTGAGCTGTACAACAAAGTAATGGGCTATACATACCTCTTTATGGTTTAGACAACCCACTATTACTGCTCACAACACTATTCACAGAATGTTATTCCCTACATGTTTTATGGGTTTTTCTTGCTTTTTTATGATCTTGTGAGCCTTCTACAGTAAGAATGGGATAGGTTACAAAGACCTATGACCTCTCTATGGTTTAGACAATGCATTATTACTGCTCATAACACTATTCACACAGCTTTATTCCTTACGTGTTTTATGGGTTTTTCTTGCTTTTTTATAATCTTGTGAGCCTTTTACAGTAAGAATGGGATTGGTTACAAAGACCTATGACCTTTTTATGGTTTGGAAAACCTACTATTACTACTCACAATATTATTCACATAACTTTATTCCCTACGTGCTTTATGGGTTTTTCTTGCTTTTTTATGATCTTATGAGCATTCTACAGTAAGAATGGGATAGGTTACAAAGATCTATGACACTTATTCCATATTCTTTGAAGTTATGATCATCAAAATACATGTTTTGGCTCACATATGTTTTCTTCCTTATGCTTTATTTCCTTCATATGCTTGATCATGAGAAGATGATAGGGAGAGGTTCAATAGAACTAAAAACCCTTTGATTAATCATTTTTTAGTAGGAATTTGTATTATTTATTTTTGGGATTTGTTATTTTTCTTACCATTAACATGGTAGAGGATGATTAGCCCTATTCCATGGCTACCCTCTTCCTTCTTATTCTCTTAGTGGCCCTATTAACCATATGCATTTAAGAGAGGATTCACTATCTAAAAACTCCAATTTGAGTGTTTAGTATTATATTGTAAAGAGTTTTTAACACTCTTTTTGTGTTTTGGCCATTCTCTCATTCTAATTGCATACTAAACTTTTTATGGCTAGAAGCATAACTTTCATTATTCTTAACAATATTTAAAGATGACTAGAATAGGTTGGAAGAGGATTCTATCATCTTATGACCTCTTATTTTGGTACTCATATTCTATCTTAAGTGTTATTTTCTTTTTATTATGTTTATTATGCCATGCCTTCTTCATTGATGCCATCACATGTTATCATCATGTGGTATGTTTAATATAGTGCTTTGTGTGTTTAATTATGTATATGGATAGTAGGTTAGGCCTCTTAATTGACCCTTAAAATGGCTAATGACATTAGAGATTATGGACTAGTAAGCTAAGGCCATGAACAACAAGGTTGAGGTAGTATTGTTCCCTTTTAGTTCTTATCATTTTGAGCAGATTTAGGGGTTTTTTCTTTCCATTTGACCTATGTTTCATGGACTAATTTGTGTTCATTTTGCAGGTTAGGAAAGTTAATTAATGCATGCTTTTTATCTATTTAAATTCATTGCATGATAATCCTAACATTTGATGTGTATTCCCTACCCCTATTTTATATATATTATTTATTGCTTTCTTGCATCAAGCATTGCATACTTGATTATTATGGTTGAGGGCTTGTTTAGATGGATGTGCCTAGATGGAAAAATGGGAAATTTTTTAATAAAGGCAAAGTTTAAAAATGATCTATTGATTGCCCAAAGGCCAGATCCTTATATTTGGGCGACTTGGGGGTGTTTAACCTCTTCCCTAAGTCTCACTCAACTCCTGAACCTGATCTTTGATGGGGTGAAAATGGATTGATCCTTCTAAATGACTTAGATAGGCTTATAATTTATCCTTACCTCTTGTCCCGACCAAAATCGAGTGGTGACTCCATATTTCACCTAGGGATGGTACCAATTTATCATCCTAGTTTGGTCCCCTTGTTAACCTTAACTTTGGAAATGGGGCTTCTATCTTGTGTGAGGCCTTAAAAATCCCCTATTGATCCAAATGCAATGATTAGGGACTATTACCAATGTTTGACTCTCATCCTTTCATTCCTCTAATGGTTGATAAAAAGTAAGAGTTGCAAGCAAGATTCTACTTGTTCAAGCATAGCCATGAAATTCGAGGCGCTCACACCTCCCTTCAACTCCCTTCCTTTCCCTTTAAAACACCTTTCACTCCCCTCCCTACCATATTGCCAAGCTTAGTGTTAATGAACTTTGTAAGCATAAGAACACCTTTGTCATTGTAAACTTTGCGAGCACATGCTTGATTACTAACGCATCATCATGAGGGGGTGATTGGATCACCCACATCTTCTAATGAGAAAGTAAAGAAAAAACCATCTAATCCTTTAACACATTTTTCATGGCATTAACACTTTTCATCTTGATGGTGTTCCTTTTTTTTATTATATTAATTATTATTACTCCATTTTTAAATAATGTTATATAGTTTGCACTCTTTCCTCTTTCCTCTTCTAAGTTGATTGTGCCCTAATATGATTATTACAACTAGTTCATGTTGCATACTAAGTGAGATAATCTTTTGCTTTAATAGTCTTTGAACTTCTTAAACTTAGTGATAACATTCATTTAAGTTATGTCTATTTGTTCTATAGTATTGGCAATTTCTTAACTTATCTTTTTTTTGTTCGGGCCAAAATTTAGCTTTCTATGACACTTAATGTATTCCTCATACTAAATGGCAATGAAATTATCAACTCAACTAGAGTTCAACGGTATGGTTCCTTCTGCCTTATATGACCTTTAATCTTTCTTTTGAAAATTTTTCTTTAACACAACACTTTCCACCTTCTTCTACCGGCTAAGATCAATTCTCCTTATATATATATATATATATATATTACCTATAAGCAAATTAGTTTTATAAAACATTCATCATCTTGCTTGATGTATTGTTTAGTTCTTTTCATATGGTCTTTTATCATTATCAATAAGCTTTTAATGAGTGAGTTAAAAAACACTTGATTTATTCCTTTAGTCATGGACTCTATCGCCTTAGCCTAGTCCAAGTCTAAAATCTATTAGACTTCTTTATTGAATCAAGCTATAAGTCTTTCAAGGACTTTTCCTTTAGTTATACCATATTTTTTAGGTGGAATATTTTCTTGAGGGCTAACACATTGCCTATGAACTCACAAATAAATTTTATGACTAGATCTAGGAACAAGCTCACACCAATTGAAGTGAGGTTTTTATATCATATTTTGGCTAGGGAGGCTTAGTTTGATGTGGCGGAAAATACTTTTCATAACACAACATCTGAGGCATTTTGTAGGTTTATAATGGTTTTATAACTAAGCATAAGCCTCCATGGTAAGGAGTTGAAACTTGGGTAGGACAATTCATCTTAAATACTTTATAAAAAATGTGACCTTGCCACTATATATATATATAAGGTTTTTCTCTTCTTCCTTTCCATGATACAACTTAACCTTAAACTTCTTAAACATTTCCTTTGCTTGTTTACTAATTCAGCTTGTTTCATATGCAAACTATTAATTAGCTTTTTGGGATGTCTTGTTGAGTGCACTTATGTGCGAGCTCTTTTATTTTGTTAAAGAACTAGACTTTCCATTATCCTTTCTTTCCTCTTGCAAAATGCCTCTATAGAGGGAACTCACTAATTTTTCTTATCTCTCCTCTCGACCCAACTTTTCTCTAGGGTAATAACAATCAATGAACTCTTTTCTAAATTGTTCCATTTAGGATCTAATCATTTGAGACCACATCCTCTCATTTCTATCTATTCTTACATTTAAACTATCTTAGCATTCATTTGGAAATTATAGGGTATTTCTTCTTTCTCTATCCTTTACTAGAAAATAATTTCCCATAGGGATATATATGGTTAAAGGATGGAAGCCTTTTTAGACTTGAGTTTATTGGTTAAGTAAGGCTTGTATTTAGAGCACTATCTATCCAAGATTTAGTATGATGTTTAGGAGATTTTGGATGGAAGGTTGTGATATTTATTTGGTGGTTATAAATGGAAGCATTTAATAGTGATGGAATACTTTGAAAGAAATGAAAGTTCAGGATCTATTTTTTATTATTTTTTGTTTGAAGTCTTATTACTATTAAGCAGTGTCTAAGAATAGTTATACCCATATGGACTCTTAATAGGTTAGGATATGGTTATGTCCTTTAAAGGTTTTGATTTTTGAAGAAATAATAGCATTTCTTATAGAAAACATCAATTTGATATGGTTCAATCTAGTGATGTCTTGCATAGAGCACACAAAATGTAATTTTGATGAGCTATAAAATAAAATAGGTGAGGTGAAGTGCCAAAAGGGGATTTGGCCAAGATACTTTAATGTCCAAGTCTATGTAAGCTTTCCTTAAAGCAAAAGGCAAAATGTCTTACTACCTAAGTAAATTTTAATAAGAGAAAAGGATGAAAGAATTAAAAAGATATCTATTACTATGATTATATTATTATTTATACTTATTAGTTAAGGTTTAAGGTTTTAAGAATAGGACATGATCTCAACTATCATAAAGGTCTTTAGATTTATCTATATTCAACTAGTATCACAACTTAGCCTCGCTCATCATGTTTACAAACTAACATGACTTGATAAGGTTTATATGCTAGATAATTATGGGCAAGGTATGACTCCTAAATTGGTGAGTTCCATAACTTGATCTATAAAATCATGGGAAGTTTGACCTAAGTTATATGAGTAGGGCTAAATGGGAATTTGTGTACTCACTCTTTAAGATTCCTCTACAAATGTTCTTATGTTATTGGTCAATGATTGATGACCCATATCAATTTCCATCTCATCCAACTATTACTTTATGAAAAAAGTGCTTATACTTTATTTTGCTTTGTGTCTTTCCTTTCTCAACTACTATTACCTTTTTATTTATTCTTTAATAGAATACAAGTAAGAATGGCTAATCAAGTTCAATTCTTAAAATTATTTAAAAGAGCGAACACTTAACATTAAGTGCTCAAGTAAGAATGATTTATTAAATAAAGTTCAATTCTTATTTTTAAAGCAAAATTGAAATTATTTATGACCAATGTTTATGTAATAATAAGCAAAATAAAATTCAGAAGATACTTATTTATATGGGTTGGCATAAATCTATAAATATGAATAAAGAGTAACTAAAATCCACCAAAAAAAAATAAAGAGTACAAAATAGGATGGATAAAAATCACTCAAATTTTAAACCTTAATACATTGAAATCTTGTACATTAGCCTTACAAATTCACTTGTGTTTGTGCTCATACTTTATTTGCTTGTAATCTTATTGGTGAGGAGTTTTCCATGACACATATTCATAGGTAACAGAACTTGATTGGTAAGTAGAGATTAGTAGCGATCAAAGCAACTTGGTCACTAAGTTGTATGGAGCAGGCACTAAGTTTACTTGGTTTATACTTAAAGAAATATTAGGCCTTTAAGAAACTTCTTTTAATTTGAATAAGCTTGTGCCAAATATAAGATATTCACAAAGTTGAGCTTTATATTTGAGATGGGTCGAAATTCAATACACATTAACAAATCTCAATATTGGTGTGATTTTTTTTTTTATCTTTAATTACAATTAATGAATTTCACTCCATCTTATTCATTATAGTCCTAAAGGCATAACTTAAGTAAGATACACATTAACCAAAGACAAGCAATACTTGAACTTATTCACTATAAGAGGCTTAGTCACCTATTAGTTAGATTATCAATAGTACTAATTTTCTTCAATAAAATATTTTCTTGAGAAATAACATTACAAATAAAGTGGTAATTCATATCAATATGCATCATCCTCTCATGAAACATTTGATCCTTGGTCTAGTAAGTAGCATTTTGACTATCATAACGGATGACAATCACTTATATAATCAAATCGAGTTCAACAAATAAGTCTTTCAACCAATTAGCTTCCTTTATAGCCTTAAATATTGCCATGTACTATGCTTCAATAATGGACGATGCAACTATAGACTACAAAGTGGGTTTCCAACTAATAACATATCTACCAAAAGAAAACACATAGCTAGAAATGGATATCCTCATATCAAGATTACTCCTTCTAAACTATAAATAAGAATTTGTAATTCCCTATAAATATCTAAAAATTGATTTTATTGCTTACTAATGCTTTTGGCTAGAATTAGACATATATTTAACAAAATTACTAACTATATCTAAAATGTCAAGATGAGAACAAACCATGGTAGTGACACTACCAACAACACTAGATTAAGGATCATATGATATGTACTTAATATATATTTTTTTAAAAAATTAATGTAACATAGTATCGAATAGTCTAAAAATGAGTAGTAAGTATAGTACTTATAAGTTTAACATTTTCATGCCAAAATGCTTCAAGCATTTCTCAAAAAATTATTTTGATTTAAATACAATTTACTAATATTTTTATCTCTATGAATCTCCATACCTAAAATTTTCTTAGCTACTTAAAATCTTTCATGTTAAATTCACCACTTATTTCTTCTTTCAATCTATTAATATCTAACATGTTATTGCTAACAATAGACACATCATCAACATAAAGCAATAAGTAAACAAATGAACCATCACCTAAGTTATTTTTAAACAAACATGTCTATCATATTAGCTTTAAGAATAGACATGTCTAATCTTATAAGAATCAAATAACTTATAACATTATCAATGAGAATGTTTCTAACCATATAGTTTTCTTTAATAAATAGATATGGTCTTCCTTGTTTGCAATATCAAAACTCTCAAGTTGTTACATGTAAATTTTCTTATAAAGCTCACATGCAAGAAGGCATTCTTAACATCTAGTTATTCTAACATAAAATCATACATGACAATCAATGCAAACAAGACGTGAATAAAACTATGTTTAATAAGAGATGATAAGATATCATTAACGTTAATACCATTAAACTAACTATAGCCCTTTGTAACCAACCATGCCTTGTATATAACACCTTCAACATTGAGAATACCTTCTTTCTTCTTGAACTCTCATTTGCAACTATTAATTTTCTTATTTTTAGATTGTTTGACCAAATTCCAAGTTTTGTTCTTAAAGAGAGTCTCTAACTTTTCTCATATAGCTATTAATCACTTACCTAAATCATCATAAGCAATAACTTTTAAATATATGGAAGGTTCATTAGAGCTATTTGTTTCGTATGCCATAACTAATGCACATGTAACATAATTAGTGTAAAGTAATCTTTAAGGTATTATCTTCTCTCTCATTAGCCTTTAATTAATGTTCTTTCTATGGTGGTATGGCTATCTCAATAATTTAGCCTTGTTAAATTAAAACTATTGACCCTAAGGCTTTAATACCATTGATTTTAAATGATTTTGAATATGACAAAATATTAAGAAGTTCTAAATCTCTTCCAAGTATTTATATATTAGTTAATTCTAACATAAATCAAAGAGAATATTTATGGAAGATGATCCTTAGAAGATGAAATAGATTTTAAGTACATAAGATGACAACCAAGCAAGAATGGAGTATGGATCATCCACTCAAAAAAAGGTAACTAAACATGTCCATAGAAGAGTGCAATTTAAACTAATGTGTAGAATGATTCTAAAAGAATTAAAAAAAGTCATAAAATATGATTAGAAAATTAAAGATGTTTAGTTTCTAGAAAATTAAATGATGTACAAATATAAGGTATATATAAAAAGTTATAGGCACTTTAGCGTGCCAAATTTGAAATTATCATATAGATGAGCCAACTTTAAAAGGATCGATATATCAAATATAAAGAATTAGATGATTACCATATATGAAAACTCAGCCTTTGAGCCTAGTTATATATATATATATATATATATATATATATATATATAAGAAATAGATTGCAATTCATAACTCTATAAAGGAACTTATCACTATTTGAGTAAGAAAAGCTTATATAACATAAGTGTCAAGGCTTATTGAAGTGAAATCAACCAATGAATATTGAATTATCCAATGGTTGTTGAAACTTTCTATGCCCATTACTTTTAATAAATAAGACTATCAATTTTATCCTTCTTTTTAACCACCTCAAAGTCTATTAAAAATTTCTAATGGTTGTTAAAGTTTTATAATGGCTAATTTTGTGTTTGGTGTGTTTCCAAACATTAAAATAAACCAAAGGACATATTAAGGGCTCTTAATATAACCTTTGGAAAGTTTTCTAATATATCACAAATGCTAAGACAAGTTATAAAGAGCATTCAAGCTTTATGTGTTCCCTCATTCATTACTCTATATATTGGGTTTACTTTTTGTAAAAAGGAGTGGGTTAAAATATGAATGTTCTTTTTTAGGGATCACCATTAGTTAATTTGGGATTTAGAATATTCGACATTATTTATGAAAGTTTTTACTTATACCTTGATAAAATTGGGTAAAGCTTAAGGCAGTGTCTAAAAAATATTTTGTTTAGGTGTGAGTAGTTCCCATAATGACTTAGGGAAGTGTTAATAATACCTATAAATCACTTAAGTTGGAATAGTACCTGATAAACTACTTTAAAGTTTTTGGATTACACAGGTAAGTAACTCCTTTAGTGAAAGGTTCTATTGCAAAACTAAGGGAAAGGATGTAGACAAGGATTGTTTGTTAAACCTATCTAAAATTATGGTGCCAACTCTCTCTCTTCTTGCTCTCCTTTATGTGTTTAAGCTCAAAGTTTTGAATTTTGTAAGATTTGCTATAATCTTATTCACCCCTCTCTAGAGTTTTATTCGAGACCAATAAAACCATTTTATAAAAGCAAACTCTCCATCTCAAACTTCACTTCCTTAATAGAATCTTCAACACATATATCATATAAAATAAAAGATTCTTTTCTCAAGTTGAACATACAAGACTTATTAAATATAACATCCTACCTAATTACAAGTCTAAGAGAATTTGGTTAAGAAACTAGACTTCATTTCTCTTTAAACTAGTGAGGTAACTAACATAAATGCCTTTTTGATTTAGGTTCCAATTTACCATCATTACACAAACATAAATAGGATAGCCAATATCTTTAAGTTAAAATAATTAGTTAGTTGTCCAAACCATACTTTTTTTTGAAGTCTTCAAATCAAAAGATGTAAATGGAGAATTATTCACCAAATGGCAAGCTATAGTAGCTATTTTTGCCTGTAAATCAATAGATAGGCTAAAATTAGATAACAAGCAGTGGACTATGTCTAAAATGTTATATTCATATGCTTGGCTACACCATTTTGTTGTAGGTCCCTTAGCTAGAAGACATCTAACAATACCCTTATCCTTGCAAAATTTATTAAATCCACTATCACAAAACTCAAACATATTATCCATTTGAAGATGCTTGATTTTATTCCCTATTTGCTTTTATACTACATCATTCCACTACTTAAAGGTAGTAAACACTTTTTCTTTTTCTTTTTTTCAAAAAATAAATGCATACCTTCACGAAATAGCCATTAATCAAGGTAAGCTTGTGTTAAGCACTACCTTTTAAGGGAAGATGGATAAAATCCCAAAGGTCAAAATGAATATAATCCCAAGTTTAATTATTATTATGAACTTTAGTACTGAAACTAACTCTTTTCTATTTGTCAAAAACAAAATGTTCAAAAGCTCTAACTTAGATGTACTTTGGTAAAAAAATAAGATCCCTTTTACTCAAAACTTTCAAACCTCTTTCACTCATGTGTCTCAACCTCATATGCAACAATCCAGTTACATAAGAATTTGATAAGGAAGAAGAAAAATTAGTTGTACCTATCATAGATGATGCTAAAAATCATATAAGATATACCAATCCATTGAGCCTTTATCACAATAAGAGCACCTTTCATAACCTTCAAAAAACCATTCTCACCAAAAAAATCTATAACTAACAATTTTCAAAGTAGTCAAGTAAATAAGTTCTTCAAGTCTAAAACACGTCGGACTTTAGTTAATTTTCTCACCATACCATCGTGCATTATTATTTTAATTAAACCAATCCCAACAACCTTGTAAGGAGTATTATTGCCTATCAACACAACTCCATTAACAAGTTTATAAGTGCATAACTAACTTTGTTAACATAAATATGATATAAATAAGATCCAAAGACTGATTTTCCTTCATGTTTAGGTTCATCTTTGGTCATAAAAAGAACATCACACTCTACCTTATTTTCCAAATGTTGGCTTATATAGGGTAATCATTCTTGTTCTAATATTTCTCTTTATTTTATTACATATTTTTCAGCCTATAATAGACTATTTTAATGTGCCCCATTTTCTTACAATAGTTGTAAGTCAACTTTTTATGTCTAGATTTAGATATAGAATTGGATTTGTTGTTGTTACCATAATCTCTATTGTTTGATCTTCCTCTAATAATTAGGCCTTCTATTGGTATGTCATTATTGAATAAATTCTTTATCCATAAGCTTTTTGAAAATAACATCAATTTTACCTCCTTCAAAGTCAAAGTAGATTTATTGAAAATTAGAATATCTTTAAAATGCTAATAAGATGGAGGCATCAAATAAAGCAATATATGAGTTTGGTCTTCCTTTATATACTCAATGTCTATGTTTTTCAAATATATAAGAATGGAATCAAATTCTTCAATATAAGATTTCAGCGGTGTACCTTCTACTATAGTAAGCATATGTATATGATAATTTGTAACCAACTTATTTATGAGATTTTTCATGATGTACAAAGATTCTAATTTAGCTCTTAACTTTGCAACAATCTTCTTATTAATGACTTCTCATAGAACCTCATTTGACAAATATAACTAAATGATAATCAAGACTTTCTCAATTTTCTTTTGCTTTTCTCAATTAAATATAATGGCTAGTAATTATTTCTTGCTTAACAAGTAACCCCACTACAAGAAAATATAAAAACCGATAGAATTTATCGATAGATAATAGCTCATTGGTAAATACCGTTAGATCAATGATGGAATGCAAGAGAAAATGTATTTTAAAATACATCAACCAATTATCGATGAACTACCATCGATAAATTACCGATGAAGGGAAATGGAAAGGCTCACAGGAATTAACACGTCTAATGTTCCATTGGTAGTCATCAGTAAATTGGTAAATAAAATTGAAGAAAATATACTGACAAAATATTTTGTGCTAACGTGTTAATTTTCATCAATAATCCATAGATAAATAGTAAATAAAATTTGCATAGATGTTTTCTTTCTCTTCTTCTTTCTCTCTCCCCCTCTGGCACTTTGACTCCCTCCTTCGACCCTCTCTCCCTCAGCTTCCCTACCATTGCTGGTTGCCTCCCCCCTTCCCCCGATGCTCTCTCTCTGATGCCCTGCCCTCGCCACTCTCTCTCTCTAGCGTCCTCCCCCTCTGCTCTCCTCTCTATTGTTGCTACCACCAACAACGCCACTGCCACTTAGTACATGAATCTCTCCCTCTCTCTGTTTGTTGTTTTTTTTTAATATAATTTTATTAGAGAAAAATTATGATTCTATAATAATTTTTGTATTTTTTATTATAATATTTGTGAATATATGATTATATTAATCTTTGTATTTTTATTTATGAAATCTGTAATAACTTTTGTATTTTTTATTGTGAAATTTGTAATAATTTTTGTATTTTTTATTGAAATCTAAAAATCTGTAATATATTATTGTAATATTTTTGTATTTTTATAATTTTAATTGTAATTCTGAAAATGTTAAGATTTTTGTATTTTTTATAATATTTTGTAATTTTGTAATTTTTGAAAATGTTGATTTATTAGAAATGTTGAGAATTATTGAAAAATTTTGTTGGTGATTATTGTGAAATTTTGTGAATATTGAGAAATATTGTGAATGTTAATATTGGAAATTTATTTGGTCAATTTTTGTAAATTATATAATTTATTGTATAAATTTAATAGAAAGTATAGTGTTAAATGTGTAAATTTAGTAATTTAATATATATATATATATATATATATATATATATATATATATATATATATATAATTTAGTAATTTAAGTGTAAATTTAATAAATTTAATAATTTAATAAGTTTATGAAGTTTATTAATTTATGTGTAATCCAATTAAATTTGAGAAATTGTAACATTTAATGATTAATTTAAGTATAACTAATTTAAAATTTAGAAATTCAAGTGTAATTTAAATATAATTTAATTAAATTTTAGAAACTGTAGAAATTGTATAAATGGTAGCCATATGTAATGACTAATTTTAATGTAATTTAATAAAAATTTATAAAGTTATACGTAATGAAATAAAATTTTAGAAATTTTAATAAAATTTAGTAATTTAAGTGTTAGATATGAAATTTGAGAAATTTCAATTAAATTTTAGTAAGTTAAATAAATTTTAGAAATTTTAGAAATTTGAGTAATATTTAATGAATAGTTGAAGTGTAATTCAATTAATTTTTAGAAATTTAAGTGTAATAGAATGAAGTTTTAGAAATTTTAATTAAATATAGTAATATAATATAGTTTAAGAAAATTTTAATTAAAATTTAGTAATTTTTAGTGTAATTTAATTTAATTTGTAAAATATTGAAAATTTTGAATAGAATGTTATTAAAATATAGTAATTAAGTGTAATTTAGTTTAATTTTGAAATTTTAGAAATTATAAATTTGTTAAAGTTAATAAGTTAAGTCTTTTTTTATTTGTGAAATTTATATAATTTAATTAAATTATAGAAATTGTATAAATTTATTGATATTTGTTACTTATAATTTTCTTTTTTCATTTTGTGTTTAGATTGAAATATCTTTTCATGGAGTTTACGATTTCTGCACTTCAAGATGTAGGTATTTAATTTTAAAATTTTTTCTTTTAGTAACTGGTATGTTAAAAAAATATGTTTTTCATTAAATAACTGATATATTAAAAAAAAATTTGTATTATGTATCTTTGTATGTAATAAATTTTAAATTTTATAAAATTGTATAATAATAATCTTATAATATTGAATAAAATATTCAATAAATGCAAAAAAGATATAAGTTACTTAAATTGCCTTAAATTTTAAAACATAAAATATGAAAATGTCAGTAGTAAAAAATTATATTGAAAAAAAAAAATTAATATAATTAATGACATAATATATATATATATATATATATATATATATATATATATATATCATTCCTAAAATTGTAATGTTCCAAGGTATTCCATAAAAGTTAATAATATTCTAAATTATAACTAACATTCTCTATAAATTAAAAATTAATTAAGAATGCCATAAAAATACTATAAAAATTAATTACTTAAGTGGTCATAAAATAAATAAAATATTTAATTATAAATTAAAAATTAATGATGAATACCATAAAAATACTAAAAATTTAATTACTTAAATGGTCATAAACTAAAAAAATAAAAAAAATCTAAAAATTTACTTATCCTATGTTTGCCTAAAAAAAGAAAAAATTTATAAATCATAAAAATTATAAATTATAAAAATAATTCCATAAAAATTACATTACCAATGTCATAAAAGACTCAACATCTTAATTGCATTAATATCTTTAAAATTTTTTAAAAAATAAGAAAACATCGAAAAATTGTATTATCCTAAATTGGCCACTAACATCTACAAAAAGTATGCAAATTATAAGTAATATTGCTTAACAATTATAAGTTAATTATAAAATGCAATAAAATAATTTAAAATTAATAATATAGTTGAAAAATTCATAAAAGTTAAAGGTTTCCAAAAAAGTAATAATATCCCTAAAATTTAATAAAATTTTAAAGTTGAGATAAAATAATAATGTTATATAAAAATAGAATTGATGCAAAAGTTTAGAAAAAAGTAGTATTATTAGGTAAAACTAAAATTCCAAAATTTGTTTTATTTTTGAATATTATATGTTTGGACTTAATGTTTATTTAAAATTTTATTTTTATTTTTTTTTTATGAAAGGACAATACTAAATAATATGTAATGTATAGGAAATTAGATTGAATTTCTTATAAATTTCATAAACATATAGGCATAACTTTAGATACCCTTGTGGTGAGATTCTCATTTGATGATGACAATCACGTTGAATTATCCAAAGTAGACAGTTTGAAAATATATTATTAATATAACTTGTTATATATAATATAGTTTACTATATATGTTGCTAGTAAATTCGATTGTGTATCTCCTGACATGTTCTCTTAGTGCATAATGATAAATGTTGGAAAATATTTTTCATTTTGATGCACTAGGAGGACCGTAATGAAATACTACTAAAATTTTAGCAACTATGTGAACTGTATTGTTACGATAAATTGTTATATGACAATGAATTTTGAAATGGGTTAGGCTTTTACCTTATAGGCAAGGGGAGATAAGGAGATAGTATTAGATATAAAAAAAATGAAAAATAGCATAAAAATATTTAATTGAAAAATATTATATATATGTTTAATCCCATAGTTAAACTAAAATTTTTAGGATTTTATAATGAGATCCTATAAGAATTGGATGTATTTTATGATGAATGATGGTTTATTACGTCCATAATTCTTAGAACATGTGAACCATTTCATTCAATTTATGATGTCTCAACTTGAATTCGTGGATGAAATTAAAATTAACTTTTCATGTAGTCATAAGAAATGTCAGAATCATAGTTATTTAGACCCTAATATAGTAATGTTGTATATTATGCAAAGGATTTTGTTGTTAAGTACTATGAATGGTATTTGCACGATGAAGTGTGTGGTTATGGAACATCAACTACAGATAAACTTGAACTTTGAACTGATAATGTATGTCTAAGTGAATCAGAACCTATTGTATACCATAATGTTGGACTAGGTCAATAAAGTGTAAGTCAAAACTCTCTTTTGATCTTGACAATATAGGTTAAAAGGTTATAATGTCAATTTCAAGTATTGATTATGCAGATATTTAGTTAGGATCACTTTGAAATTTAAATGGAAGTTTTAATCTTAAAGATTGAAATTTGCATCCTAATTCACAGTCATGAAGCAGAAGCTCGCAATTTGCATCCTAATTTGTGGTCATGAAGCAGAAGCTCACGAATGCTATCCTCCAAAAGAGTTAAATAAATCTTATATAGATGTTTTCACAGTGCATCTCATGTCCATAGTCGCAATTACAACTTTTGCATTCACTTGGAGGGAATCAAATCTTTAACCAGATTATGCTAGGTGTCCCAAAGAACCGTTGGAAGATCAAATTTTATGATAGCAAAATAATGGTAGTGACTGCGAATTTCATGAAGCAACTTCTCCATTTAAGCAGACGATTTAGTAGTGCGCATCATGTCTAAAGAGGAAAATAGAGACTGCAATTTTCATTATTACTCAAGAGATGCAACGACTATTTTTCTTAAAGTACTAGTGGTTTTTTTTCCATGTGGACTGGTTGTTAGATATAAATGAGGTTATATTAATCTCGTAACCGCGTATGTGTGTCTCAACCGCAAATTTCATTTGACAAGCAATAAATACAAGATTTGCTTAGCATACTTCAAAGATTTGAAAATAGTTTTATTTGTAACTTCTCTTTGGTGGCTATAGCCTATAAGTACACCACCTAATGGACTTAAATGCAAGAGAATAATATTCATTATAACAAAACTCTTACCAATTTATTTCTTAACATTTAAGCTTTCAATTTCTTATAATTGTGTTGTTGTTGTTTGGTGTGAGCATTAAACATCATTGGGTTTGCATTTAAGAGTGAGCCTTTATATAGAAAACTCTTATTTATATTTTAGAGTGAGCCTTAGAAAACTCTTATATAGGTTAAGTGTTAGCCTTGTGAAACACTAGTGAGTTGTGTATGAGCCTTTGTAAAAACACAAGTTAAGTGAGGTGTGAGCTTTAAAATATCATTGGAGATTAGTGAAACACCTAATTGGAGAATGAATGTAGTGGTTAATACCCAAACCACTATAAAACTTTATGTATTCTATTCTTCTTTTATTTCTTCTATTTATTGCTTAACAAACCTTTCCCTCTAAAATTTAAAATTTTCTACCAATTCAACCCCCCTTCTTAGTGCACTAGTGGCCAACAGGTATTAGAGTCAAGTCTCAAACAAAGCCTAAATTGGGTAAGAAAACATCATGGCACAAAAAGGAATCCCTACTCACCTTAAACCTTATTTTGATGGAACCAACTATACTCATTGAAAGTATAGAATGGAGATCTATTTAAATAGCGATGTGATAGATCTGTGGGACATTGTAGCAAAAGAATGAAAGCCTTCAAAACTGTCACGAAGTCATTACATTAGTGAAATTAAGTAGGTTGGAAAGTATGTGATAGAATGAGAGCTCTTCATGATGAAAGACGATGAAAACATCACTGACATGACAAATACACTCCTTTCTATTATCACAAACATAAAGGAGTTTGGAAGAATTCTCACTAACTATGAGATAAACACTAAAATTCTCAAATCTCTTCCTCTTAAGAAATTTAGTGCTAGAGTTTGCATCATACAAGAATCCAATCCAGAGATTGGAAATGTGCAAACAAATGTCCTTATTGGTAAGCTCCTCACTCATATGAGCTGGCCTTGAAGAAAGATAAGGAGATGAAAAAAATAAGGGGGCAAGGAGATAAAAATAAAAAGGTTGAAAAGAAGACTTTTGCTCTCAAATCCTCAACCAAAGATAAGGAGGTTGAAGTTGCCTCTAGTGATAGTGATGTGAGTGAGAACGAGAAAAACGAAGAGGAACTAGCCATACTCTTAAGGAGGACTAAAAAGCTCATAAAGGGAAGGAAAGATAGGAGAAACTTCAAAAAAGCATCTCCCAATTTTAAAGATAATAAGAATTAAGTGACTTGTTATGAATGTGAAAAATAAGGTTACATCAAATTTGATTTCCCCAAGCTCAAGAATAAGAAAAAGTGGGACCAGGAGAAGAAAAAGAGCTTCAAGGCTACATAAGATGATAGCTCAAGTAAAGAAGAAGATGATGAAGAAGTTGCCAACCTATGCTTCATGGCTCAAAAGGACTTCTCCAATGAGGGAATTACTTCTTCAAATTCTTGTCATGATTATGAAGACTTAGATGATGTGGATGATGAGCTTCTTAAAGCTCTAACCATATGATGTTAAAAATATAAATCTCAAATGAGAAATTACAAGAAAAAATATTCAAAACTTGAGGATGATTTTAAAATTTTAGATGATCTTATAAGTGCTTGAGGTCTTCTAATAGAGAACTAAAAAAATTCTTAGAAAATCTTTATAAATCATCATTCTCTTTTGATTCATTAAGAAAAGAAAATGATTCTTTAAAAGGTAAAATTATTGAGTTTAGGAATTCCTTCTCAAGATTTCATAAAGGGAAAGAAGCTTTGACACTCTAATTATATCTTAAAGACCTCTTTTAGTAAGACATGTTTTAAGCTTTAATGGTGCCTCCTCATCAACATCTTATTCTCCCACATTCATTAGAGATTTATACCTCAAACTTTAAGTATCGAGGTTATTGAGAAGAAAACTGCTCCTAGTTCTAGGTCACCTATGCCAAAGGGTAAAGGAAAGGCTCCCAAAGAGCTAAGTTTCAAAGAGCAAATCATGCATACATTTATACCAAGAGGCATGCTCAAAGGCGCACACACAAAAACTTCTCTCCTACTCATCACCATACATGCACTCTCAAAACCAAAGTGTGAGAAGACCTCCCACTCATACCAAGGTTGTACATAGGAGAAGGACTTATAAGCCTAAACTCCAATGTCACTATTGTATGAGGTATAGACATATTAATGTCTTTTGCTACATTAAGAAGGCACACCTCAAATTAGGAGACCTTTCTAAGCCTAACCCCTAAGGCTCGGAGTACACTTGGGTACCTAAATAAAGGTAAATTATTTTATGTTATAAGATTGTTTAGAAACCACCAAAGAAGATAATGATTGCCATGTAGATAGTGGGTGCTAAAAGCATATGACAAAAAATAAGAAGCTATTCATAGCCACTAAAGAAAAAGATGGTGATAATGTCACATTGGGAAACAATGCGAAGGGTAAGGTAATTGGCATTGGAATTATTGGTAAGAAAGGTTGCTCCCTTATTAATAGTGTTCTTTTAGTTGAAGGATTGAAACATAATTTATTGAGTGCAAGTCAATTATGTGACAAAGGTAATAAAGTCATCTTTAACCCTGGAGAATGTTGGGTACCACCTTGGTGGATAAAAACATAGTCTTTAATGGTGAAAGGAGAGGCAATACCTACCAAATTGACTTAGACAATTTATCTAGCCAATCCTTGAAGTGTCTTATCTCTATTAGCAATGAATCTTGACTTTGGCATAAAAGACTTGGACATGTTTAGCATGGTCTATAAAGTTTATTAAAAAGAGAGCTAGTAGAGGGTCTACTAAAGCTTAAAGTCATAAAGGACAAGACATGTGGACCTTGCCAAATAAGGAAGCAACACTAAGCATCCTTTAAAGCAAAAAATATTGTAAGTACTTTTAGACCTCTTCAACTCAAACATATGAACTTAGTTGGACCTACTAAGAGTGCTAGTCTTAGTGGAAAGCATTATGCATTTGTCCTAGTTGATGATTACTTTAGGTTCACTTGGGTATCCTCTCTTATTCATAAGAGTGACACTTTTGATGCCTTCAAAAGTTTGCTAAAAAAGCTCAAAATGAAAAAAAGGTTACTTCATTTCTTCTATTAGGAGTGACCATGGAAAATAATTTCAAAATGAATCTTTTGAAAATTACTATTAGGAGAATGAGATTTCTTACAACTTTTCTACTCTTAAAACACCATAACAAAATGATGTTATAGAAAGGAAAAATAAGACATTGGTAGAGATAGCTAGAACTATGATAATGAGTATTTCTTATTTGGGTCAAAGCCATCAATACTTCATATTATATTGCAAATCGTGTTTGCAAAAGGCCCATTCCAAACAAAACTTCTTATGAGTTATGTAATGGTAGAAAGTCTATGCTTTCATATCTTAGAGTTTTTGGTGCAAATGGTACATACTTAATACCAAGGACAACCTTGGAATATTTGCCTCTAAAATTGATGAGGGTATCTTTCTTAGATATTCCATCACTAGCAAAGCTTGTAGGGTGTTTAACAAGAAGACAATGGTGATTGAAGAGCCTATGAATATTGTATTTGATGAGTCTAGCAAACTTGATCTTAGAAAAGGTTCTTTTATTGATAATCTTATAGCTGACTTTGAGAAATTGGAGCTTGATTCAATGCCAAAAGAAGTTGTGATTAATCTTGAAGATAATGAGGCATCACAAGAAGTTGAAGAACCTCAATCATAATAAGAGGAAAACTAAGCTCAAAAACTTCCCATGGATGAGAGAACCTCCAAGAATCATCTAAGAGACCTTATCATTGGTGAGAAATCCAAAAAAGTAAGTACTAGATCTCAATTACATGTTTTAGACAAGAATCTTGCATTTGTTTCTCAAATTGAGCCAAAATCACTTGATAAAGCTCTTGATGATGAAAGTTGGATGATTGTTATGGAAGAGGAACTCAACCAATTTGAGAGAAATAAAGTTTGAGAACTTATTCTTAGGCCTAAGAAACACCTAATTATGGGATGCAAATGGGTGTTTAGGAATAAGCTAGATGAGCAAGGTGTTGTTATAAGAAACAAAACTAGATAGGAAGGCATTGATAATGATGAAACCTTTGCCCTCATAGCAAGATTAAAGGTCATTAGGATTCTTTTAGCATTTGCATATCCCATGAATTTTAAGCTTTTTTAAATGGATGTGAAAAGTGCTTTCTAAATGGTTTTATTGATGAGGAAGTTTATGTTGAATAACCTTCAGGTTTTGAGTCTCGTGTTTCTTCAAATCATGTTTTTAAATTAACTAAAGTCTTATATGGTTTAAAACAAGCTCAAAGAGTTTAAAGGCTTAGTTCATTTCTTTGATAAAATGATTTTGAAAAAGGCAAGGTTCATTTATTTGTGAAAAACCATAATAAAGATACACTCATTGTGAAAATATATGTTGATGATGTTATATTTAGAGCTACTAATGAATCCCTTTATGAAGAAGTTGCTAAGTGTATGACTAGGGACTTTGAGATGAGCATGATGGGTGAGCTTAAGTTATTCCTTAGTCTTCAAATCAAGAAAACCATAGAGAGCATCTTCATAAACTAAGCCAAGTACATAAAAGATATACTCAAGAGGTTTGGCATGAGTGGATGCAAAGTAGCAAAAACCTCAATGAATGCAATTATCAACCTAGGACAAGGATGAATCATGTAAGTCTATTAATGAAAAGAAGAATAAAGGTATGATTGGCTCTCTCCTCTATCTTATGCATTTAGACCTGACATCATGTTTAATGTTTGCTTGTATGCTAGATTCTAATCTCAAACCTCATATGAATGTCGTTAAAAGAATTCTTAAGTATTGCATGGCACATTGCATTTAGGACTTTGATATCCTAGAAATTCATTTTCTAGTTTTCTCGGATATTCAGATGTGGATTATGCTAGTAATTTGATGGATAGGAAGTGCACTTTCAAAACTTGCCTTTTGGTTTAGCAATAAATGAGTTTCAGTTGCTTTATCCATCACTGAAGCGAACTATATGGGAGTGGTTTATTATTGCACCCAAGTTCTTTAGATGAAACAACAACTTAAGGATTATGGCAAAGATGTTTATTACATTCCCATCAAATGTGACAACATAAGTGCAATAAATCTTTCTAAGAATCTCATCTAATATTCAAGAAGCAAGCATATTGACATTATACATCATTTTCTAAAAGATCATATCTAAAATGGTAATTTGGTGTTAGAATTTATTGACACTAATCACCAATTTAAGAATATTTTCACTAAACCCCTCAATGAAGAAATAATGAACTTTATCAAGAAGGAATTAGAGATGTTAAATGGAAATTCCCTAGAGTGAAAATTGATCTCACTTTATTCATTTCACTATGTTTGTTAATATTAGTTCATTGTTTGATATGATTGGTGATTGCATGTTAATGTGTTGCGATGAATGTTGTAGTTATGTTAATTCACTGTGCAATTGTGCTTTTCAATGCCAAATTGCTTGAATTAATCATTATAATATCATGTTGATCACATCAAGTTTGGGTGAATGTTTCTTTCATGCTTCTAAAAAATGCCTTGTAATTTGCGATTGGGATTCACAATTCGCAATTTCTACTTACAAATCTCTTTCAACATTTCAACTTTTGTCAATTCGTTGTCGCAATCTATGATAGCCACCATGAAAATGTTCAAATTTCAAAGCTGTAAACTATTGAATTCACTCTTTTCCAAGGAATTCTTAACTGTTACTTAGAATTTTCATAAATAGATATTGCGATAAGCATATAGCGATCATGATTTCCTATAACCACTATGCATTATTTGATTTAACAATTAAATGGTGCATGCTCCTCATTTAATGCTTTTTTAACCATTTTATAACTATTTTACTCATATTATCTGCCTATTTAAGCCTTTTTCACACCCATCTATTCTACTTTTATCATTTTTTTCCTTATGCCTCTCATCTCTTTTCAAATTTTCACCTACATTCTCTTTTCCTTTACACTTATGGCATCTAAGAAATTCACAAGAGCAGAAAAGGGGAAAGGTGTTGCCCAATCTCAAGGTCCTCCTTCTCTTCATCTTATGAAGGGAATCATAAAAGAAGAGAAAGAGAGAAATAAGGCTCATACCAAAAAGATCATCCAACCCAACAAGATACCCTCCTCTTTTCTTCTTAAAACTTTAGGCATCAAAGGAGAAATTCAAGCATTTTTCTCCAATGTCGCTTAGAACAAATTCATTTTTCAAGAAAAACTAGGTTGTAAAGAATTGTACAAGAATTCATGTGCATCATTACTCTTAGTAAATAGGCAAAATCTAAGGCAAGTGTGTATGGTTTTGTCTTTAGGGCTTTTGGAGTCCCTACTTCATCACTTTTCCCCAACTTTCCTCCCTTTTTAATTTCCAAATCGAAGATAATGTTTCATTCATTGTCTCCTCTCTTGACATCATCTGTTCTAAGGTATAGTTTGAAATTTTAATAGAAACCAAACATGACCAAGAATTTCAGTGGCCAAATATATCAAAACCTTAACTAATTGGCTCATCTATAGGAAAAGTCTCCCAAAAAGACCTAGCATTTTCTCTTCTGCCTGACCAAAAACAAACCCATTTAAACTGGGAGAAACCTTATGGATCAATTGATCTTCATGAGCACCAAACCTAAGAACCAATTTCTTTTTCTATTTATAAGTTTGTGGGGGCTCTAAATGATGAGAATGTAAAACTCCTCACAAAAAAGTATCTCCCATTCTAAAACTTTCTTGATCTAACCAAATTGATCAATGCTAAAGCCAATTATCTTGGCTCTTACATGTATACCTTAGGATATTATAGGGCAAAGAAATAAGAAATAACTCATGCCTCTAAAAGAAAGAGGCTAGTGATTGAAGAAGGACCCCAAGAGCCCATTCCATCTTCAAAGTCCAAGGTAAAGCCAAAATCCAAGTCTTCTTCCATTTCTCTCTTTTTCATCGATAGGAAACTTGACAAGGTGATAAGAATGATAAAGAGAAGGTTCCTTCTTCTCTCTCATCTTCGTAGTGACTTGGTTGACCTTCAAGAAAAGGTTAGTGCTACTCCATGTCATCTTCCTGACTTTAAAGAATAGGAAGACATTGAAGAAGATAGAGACCAAAAAGAAGAAGGTGATGAAGGCCACTGAGGAGGAGATGAAGAATTTATTAAAGATAATGATGTTGATGTTGATGATATTTGTCTTACCTTCTAGTTTTCCTTGAGCTTTTCTTATTTTAACTTTTTCGATTTGGGTCAAATAAGAGATATTCAGTAAAATTAAAACAAAAAATACAAAATAACAAAACTAAAAATCTAAAATTGAATACATAAATTGTTGTGTATGATAAAAAATATTTCAAGAATAGACATGCATATATAATTTTCCTTTTAAAAGGAAAATTCAAAAAACTTCTCCCCTTACATTTTACAACTACTCTCTCCCTATTTGAAAGAGTTATGACCTTTCATTGAAAATAAGTCTCCCTAAAATCTAGGTCTAAAATCACTTGTACAGTAAAAAATAAATCAATCATAACCTTGGGATCACAAACAAATGAGATACCACTTGTTAATGGGAATTAAAAAATGCAGTAAAAGAAATTGAAAATAATTTTCAATCAACCACACAAACATACAATCAAATAACAATATTGCATATGCATAGATAATAAATCTAGTAACAATATGGATAACAACTTTCCCTAAACATATGCATATCTATCAATTTAAAACCATAGGAGATAAGGAATATGCTACAAGTTTAGCATCCATTAAGATGACTTGATACTAATAAACCATTTGAAGGTTTATCCCTTCTTCATTGGTAATCTTTGTTCACCTTTAGATTCTCCTTTTCGAAGGACCCTCCTTCCATAATATCTAACATTTTACTTTGATACCCATAGCCTTTTAGGTCCATGGACGGTTAGGATAAATGATATTTTTATCATTAAGCTTAGCATAACAAAAGTATGCCTTATGGCCAAAATTTTCACAATAAAAGCATAGCATATGAGTTCTTTTCTAAGTCCATTGATAGCGAGGCCATGAATTGATTTCATAGCAAATTTGGACTTAGGAATAAAAGGAATATGTGTGTTCCTAATATGCCTTTATTTATATATAAAGACACAGTCAACCTGAGACCTTTGTGCATGTGTGTATGAACATTTAGCACTATGCATATGTGTCTTACTTAATGACAGGGAAGGAATTCTAGGGTTGGAGGAAGCCTTTACATACTAATTCTTGAGGTAGAGGCTTTTGAGTACTTAAAGCCTAATCCTTAAATCTAATTTTTCTTTGCCTTTTGTAAATAAGGTAATAAAGTCTTTCTAACTTAAAACTTCCTTTTCAAGACTCTTATTTTGAAAAGAGAGAATTTCATAAAACTTATTCTCTTTGAGTAAGGCTTTATTTTCTCTTTTCAAAATGTCAAAGTTCTTATTTAATTCCACTAATTCTATTTTTAATTTGTTTGTTTTGAAACTCTTATCAAGAATATTATTGGTAGATTTTAGAACTTTCATAAGATTCTAAAAAGTAAACATGTTTTAGAGCTCTAACTCATGATCATTTGAATTACTATCTAAGGATTTTAGTCTTATCTCATATGGAGATCCTTCCTTTAATGTCGTAGAGAACAAATTAGCTTTCTTCCTCCTAGTTCTTCTAGGCTCATATTTAGATTAGATGGATTTGGAGGAGATTAAATAATCCTATGTGGCTTTATAAGCATTTTCTTCTTCTTTTCTTTCTTTTTAACTTTAGCCTTGAGATAGTCAATTTTGAAGTGTCTCGACTTTCCATCCATAGCATTCCATTTGCTCAAGCTTACTTTTGACTTGCTTTTAAGGCATTTCTTTAACATTCTTTTGAATTAATTTATCATGAGGGCTACTTGCTCTTCATCTAATTCTTCATCATTGGAGCTAAGAGTTTTAAAGGTTGCTTTAAGTATAACTCAAATCTTCCTTTTGCTTGATTCTTCTGAAGGAGATGGAGCTTTGTTGTTTAGGTTCATATCATAATCAATTAGATTACCTAATATCTCATCAAGTGGCACAGTCTTCAAATCATTTGAATCTTTAAGTAAGGTAACCCTACCAAGACATTCCTTAGGTAGACACATCATAACTTTCTTCATAAGTTCTTCATTGTTAAAGGTCTTCCCAAAAGCCTTCATTTCTCTAATTACTTTGATGAAGCAATCATACATTCTTGAAATCCTTTCATTCAACTTCATTAAGAAGTCAATATTACCATTTTATTTTCTTTAACTTTTATTCCCTTATGAGTGATCTCTAAAGCCTTCAAAATTTCTTTAGGAGTTATCTTAATGTCACTTTATTGTGCTTAATTTTGCTTAAGACATAAGAGAGCACATGGATGGCCTTATCATTCTTAGTAACTTACTTTTTCTCCTTTTTGAACATCTTATCAGTGTCTTTCTCCACTTGAGTAACATCAACAAGTGCCTTCATAAGAATATATAGATCTTTCTCTATAATTCTTCATACCTCAATAGGTTATGACCTTAAGAAGTAGTACATTCTGCTTGTCCATATTAATAATCAATTCCATTAAAGAATGAAAGTCTCACACAAAATTGCCCTTTAGGTCTATGCTTATTTTGGGCCACCATTTGAGTGTATTTCTCTTGCACTTAAGCTTCAAAAGAGGTAAGGCTCTGATAGTAATTATTGAAAAAAGATATGGAGTAAAAACCAAAAGGAGGGAGGAGATGAATAAGGTGACAATTAAAACTAAATGTGAGAAAGAGAAAAGAAATCTCAAACACATAAATTTATAATAGTTTGGAAACTTGCTTGTGTCCACTCCCTAATAAATACTTAGGCCTTTCACTTATCTTTTTCAAGGCTTAAGAATAACCTTCACTTTTACAGGGTAAAGAATAACCTTTATATTTCTCTCTTTTGATGAAAGAATAAGAGAGATAATCCATTCCTTAGTATTTTTTGAGGCATAATACTAACCTTAACCACTTAGCAAAAGAAAAATCTATACTAAGTCTTTAAGCCTCTAGAAAGGTAGTAAATACACTTAGTGCTCAATATAAACCTGATCTCACTACCTATGAACTTAGGTGTACTCACATTAGGCTTTTTTTTTTTTTTTTAACCTTAAAACACAAAACCAACACTAAAATAGTTTACACAAAACAAATAGCAAAAACTCTTTTCAATGTGTTTTACATTCTTTTAGTCTTCAAATGATGGTCTTTATATATGAAAACCTGAAAAACTAGTTGAAAGAAGCAATTAAAGAAACTTGGTAGCTTTTATAAAAAAATTTATCGTTAGACTTGTCAACAATCATTGAATATGCCCTATAGTCATTATTGGGCTTACAATGGCTATAACCAATGCCCTATTGATCCTTTCCTATGATTGTTCCGTTGTTAATAACCATTTTCAATGGTCTATTGGTATTGTCCCATGAACATTCAAATCTCACTAGCTCTTTCAACATTCTTAGTATTTCACAACACTGGATAAGATCAGCAACAAATGCCTCGTTGGGCCTTTTTCAAGATCACTGAATTTTCTCAATAATCATTGGTCTCTACATCCACCATCATTAGTCTTTTCTAAAATGTTTCAAGTGCTTCTTAAATGAATTTTTACACTCATTAAATTCTTCAATGTCTATTGAATCTATTCAATGATCATTGTGATTTCTTCTATGGTCATAAAAGACTTCTTCATCAATGGCAAAGGGAAATCAGGAAGGAATCACCCATGCTCATTACCTATCTTCAGTGCTTATTATTTTCCCTTCACTCCATTGAATTTTCTCTATAGTCATTGAGTCTTTTGTCCTTTTCTTTTTATTTCTATCTTTGTAAACAAATGCCTTCAACAATATAAGTCTTACTATTTTGAGATGTTATGTTTCAATGTTTTAAATTATCTTTTAAAGCATTATTATTTATGGTGTGTCTTTATCTTCTCTTGTAGTTAACCCTTTAATAAAAATTGTAAGAATAAACACTCAAACATGAGGTTAGAACGTCTCTTGGTTTTGGGATCATTTAAAATAATCTATATAAAGGAATATCTTTGGGTCGATAATCCCCCCCTCCCCCAATAGTTTTATTAACTAGTGATTGATATGTAACACTTCTAGTTTTTAACGTAAATGACATAGATGTATAACAACATATGCTTTATTATATAATGAAAAAAAATTTTCTCCTCATCTTTGTTATGTAATGAAAAATTTTTTTCTCCTTATCTTCAGGGTTTATCCAAATCTCTTAATAGCCTTAGATTTCATCCAACAAAGTTAAATACTTATGCATCACTATTGAATTAACTAGCTTATTGATAATTATAAATGGGAAATAATCCTTTAGGTAAGCTTTATTAAGGTTGGTGAAGTTTACACACATCTTTCACTTTTCATTAGGCTTTTTTACCAACACTATATTTGACAACAACGTTAAATACTACATATTGTGAATTGCCCTAACCTTTAAAATCTTTAACCTTTCTTCACCAATCATGGATTGTCTTTTAGGTTTGAATCTTTTCACTAGCTTAAAACTTAGTCTACATTAAGGGTATGAGTCATAATTGCAAGGTTCTTTCTTTTTATATTTGAGACCTACTAAGGAAATTATTTTGTTAGACCTTCAACACCTCTTCTACTCATTTCCTTTGATCGTCTATCAAATTGACACTTAATGTTAAGGCCTTTCCCTCCCTTTTTAAGTTCATATGGAAATTAGTTAATTAATTTGCTAGCTCAAGTTATTGTTATATGTTACCCTTTTAATGTCGAGTGCAGTGCAAAAAGCATCAAATGTTTTATTGTCATATCCTCTCTAATAATAGTTGATAACATTCGCATTATGAACACCTCGAGTTTCATTCAAACTAGTAGAATCTTACTTGTGATGCCTACCTTTTATCTATCATTGGGAGATCTAAAGGACGGGGGTCATACATTGGTAATAACCCCTAATCACAATATGTGATGGGACCAACGGAGGGTCTTTTAGGCCTAAATTTCAAAGCACTTAGACAAAAATGGTGGTCATAGAAGGACCAAAATCAGGATAATACATTGCTACTACCCCTACGACATATGAAGTTGCCACTTGACTTTGGTTGAGACAAGAATATAGAAAAGGCAAAATCTAAACCTAACCTAAGTCAATTAGATGGCCCATTTTGTCTTCACCCCATCAGAGATTGGGTTTGAAAATTAGGTACGACTAGGGGAAGAGTTAGGCACCCCAAAACTGCCTAGATATTGGGATTCGGCCATCCGACATCTTTGGTTCACTTTTAACACTTTAGCCAAGTTATTAATTAGTCCAAAGCATACATCTAAACCAAGTCACCAACTCAAAAGGGGAGAAGGATCATACATCATAGTATAAGGTCTTCATATGCATTATCATCAATCCATACACATAATCATCCATATTGGGGAGTGAGGGTCATGCATCATGGTATGGGGCAAGTATGCATCATCCATCCCCATATAGTATTCAAAAAAGTGGATGGTTAGGACTAAGTTTATGGTCTAATCTCAAGTAATCACATCGACACTCAAAGGAATAAACAAGTTAGTAATGAATCAACCATGAGAACAAGTAAGCAAGGAACTTACATTAAATAAAGAGAAATAAATAAAGGTCAATGATGATCACATACCATAACTCCATAGTTATGGTGCCTAATATGAATCTATGTCCAAATTCATCACATTTTATCACTACAAACCAAACAATACAACTTATAACAAGCATGAATAAGTACATGAATGATGAATAAAAGATATGGACACATACAAGACTAATTATTTGAAGGATATTAGGTGGCTTAAGGTAAAGATTCACTTAAGTGAGATCTTAAGGTCATTGAACTCTCACTCACTTTGGTCACAAAGAGTTAAAACATATAGGGCAAAACCTAGCATAAGAGTAACTGGAATGCCCACATGAATCCAAGGGACCAAATAACCAAAAAACACTATTCACATTACTATTCATGAATTCTAACATAAAAAGAGGAATATCAAGGTCAAGGAAAACTTGATTTCCTCTCTTGATTATTACCCCAAGGTGTCAAAAGCAGAACCAAAAATAAGATCTGGATATTAAAGAAACTAAAAAACACATAGCATCTAATCAAGGCATCAAAGAATTAAAAACACTATTCTCATGATTATTTTGTATTATAAAACAAAGAGGATAGCCAATGCTAAAAGGAACTAAAATTCCTCACTTGATTATCATCTCAAGGTGTCAAAATAGAAGCAAAACTAAACTTAATATTCAACAGGACAAGAAAAGCACATTAACACCTTAAGTGAGAAAAACAATAAAAAATAAAAGTAAACTATTTTGAAAGCAAACCAAAACTCCATTTTAAAATGAATAGGTGTCCTAGCCATAAAGCCTCATCCTATTATATCATTGGAGTTGCCAAACATCCCAAAAGATATCCCTAAAAGCAAGAAATCTAAAGGGAAGAAGAAGAAAACTTTTTTAAGGATTGCAGGAAATATAAGTTGTACAACCATGGGTAAGGGTTATACAACCATGGGTAAAGGATGTACAACCCATGATGAGGGCTATACAACCTCTTAATAATGATATACAACCCTTCTTTTCTAGGTTCTAAAGCAAAAAAAATGGGAGAAAAAGGAAGAAAGAAAAAGAGTTAGCAGTCTTTAAGATGTTCCAACAGTGTCTTTGACCTTAGAAACTCTCCAATATTACTTAGGGAATGCACAAATATAAAGGGGAAAAGGTCTAGTTCTACCTTGGAGAGAGTACGATAGGGTTAGGGTTTTATTTTTTTAATGTTTATGGGTGATTGAGGGATAATTTCTACAATGTAACCTTAGGGTTTTTCAAGCCTCCACTCCCTCTTTAAATGAAGGAGTATTTATAAGTGTGGGATGAGTACACTAACTAAAAATAGGCTTGGATGCACCATGGACACATCTAATCACAAAGAAAAGGGTGAATCTTCTGGAATTAGGGTTTAAATATGGGCCATACAATCAATGAAGGGTTATACATCCTTGTATTACGGTTGTACAACCTTAGGGTTTATGAAGGGATCACTTCTAGAAAATTCCATGAGTTAGGGGTTAAGCAAGTCGTACAACCTTGGAGGAGGATGTATAGCCCTATAATAAAGGTTGTATAGCCTACCAAACTTGGCTTGCAACCCTAATCTTAGTTTGAGTTTGGCCATTGGTCTTGGTCTTTAGGCTTTTCCAAGGTTTTCTACGATCTTTCATCCTTTAGATTATGTAGTTCCTTTTACATTTTAGGGATTTAGTTAATTAATTTTTATCATTGGGCTTTGTATCTAGAGATCCAAAATCTAATGCTCGCACACGTGAGATCATTTATTCTCCTTATTCTATGGCCATTGTATTATTAGTGAGGAATTTCATTTATCTAATTATAATAGACTATAACACATAAATCATAAAGGAGTAAGTGTCTCAAAATTGGATTATAGGGAAACAACATAACAATCACTATAAATATCTTATTAAGATGGGTTTACTCGATTATAACAACTAACTTGATTGCTCATATTACTACTAATATCTTGCCTCTTATTCTTTCAACTAGAACCCCAAAGGCATATAAACTTTTTCTTCCAATTTCATCTTTTTGAATTACATTGATAAATAATAGGTTGATCTTTTTCATCATCCTTCAGGATCTTCTCTTAAGTGAGATTAGCAATAACATACAACATAAGTAGTGCACCATCATGTAGGATAATAAGGGTGTCTAGATCCTTAAGCAAAAAGGTGAATGTATAGTTCATTTAATCTTCTCTTACACATTAATGCATAGTTCATTAAATCTTTCATGACATATTTATTGCTTTCAAGCCTACATTTGTATTTTTTTTTCATATTTTCACTCTACCCCTTCAAGGCAAATCCACCAAAAATGATATTGATGGTACCTGCACTTCCATCATTCTATGGTAAGATCTCCATGATCACTATATTCTTATGTGTTGGTTTATTCTTTTTATGAGCTACTTGTCCATCCTCTAAAGCATCATATCATTTCACATACTATTTTAAACTTTAAGTTCTTATAGTCTTTTATTTTACACCAAGCAAACCTATGAAAATGACAATACTTTGAATTATCTCTCTTTGTAAAGTCTCCTTTCAATTTTTTAGGGCCACTATAGAAAAACCTTTGTCTTTAATAGCAGTGAACACCACAACTTAAATGGTTGATACGAATGTGGGTAACTTGTCCTAAACCATATGCAATGTTGTTACCTTTGCCCAACAATCTATTAAGAATCATGCAATAGAACTTTAACTTTTAACTAAATCTCTATATAACTTATATCTAGCAACTTATGTTATAAAGAATTAATGGGCATTTAAGTCCAAACCTAGAATTAACTAAGTCAATTTTAAGTTTAAAATTAAACTAGTTTGTAAAGTTAATTAAGCTCTCACTTAAATAATCTCATCAAGTTCTTTCAAAAACTAAAGAAGAGAATAATTTGTCACAAATAAATTCAAAATTATATTGATGAATAATGTGTCTTATTACACATTTGAAAGGCCTATTTATAGGCATTACATGGATCATCTATTTAGGAATAAAAGACTACCTCCTATAGGAGAAACTTTAAAAGAAACTAACTAAGAAAATGTCTTATGCCTATTTCACCAAGTAAAGCATCCATACTTTATAAATATTATCTAATATTATAATTCAAGAAATAAAAGAAAACCTATTCTAAAGAACAAGTGGATATCAGCCAAGTAAGGAAGGGAAAGAATATTCTTTAGATCTTAAATACCATGGAAGATATTTGACTTGATTTTTTGACTCTTTGACCTAGCTTGGATGCCCCCTTTATATGTCCTCTATAGGATTTTTGTTTTTCCAACTAAAGATCCTTAGAATATTCTTAGAAGCTTCTTAGAACCTTTTAGAACATTCATGAAAGTTTTGAAACCTTCTAGAATATTTTTAGTGCAAATTGCTCCATTTGAAAAGGTTGACTTATAAATTTCATTTTGAGAATCCACATATGAAATTAAAGTGTAGAAATGACTATTTTGCCCTTGTGAAAAAATCTACTTAATGCTCTAATGCTTGTTTCCTTGATTACTTCCTCCATGAACATTCTCAACGCTTATTTAAACTTCTTGATAAATTGTTTGCCATGCTTGGTGCTTTCTTGACTTGCGTTAATGGCAACTTGTACAATTAAGACAAGTCCAAATAAAGCAAATCCAAATAAGACAATTTCAAATAAGATAGCTCCAGATAAGGTAAGTTTTTAAGCTCTTATGATGCCTTCTTCCTTTCGAATGAGATCTCCTTGATAGTTCCTATCATTCTTTATAGCTTTGAGTTTTCCCTTAATTTGGTTTGCATCATATCCCCTCTTTTTAAAAAGATTTGTGCTTAAATCTTGACCAACATCAAGATAAATAGAAATATAAGTAATAACAAAAAAAAACTCTAATACCATACTTTATATATAGCATTCAATCTCAGTAACCACAATAAGAAGAACTTTTCTTTCCATATGTAGTTTGGAACACTCTTGATTTCAACAAATAAGTAATTACACAATCTTGTTGAAAAACAAATTAGCAATATTAACGGTATCATTAGTTTTATGACATGTAATAAAAAGTGTCATTTTTAAAATCAATCAATCACAAAAAAAAAAATGATTCATTCTCACACTTAGACCTAGGCAAACCCAAAATATAGTTCATTAAAATATTATTCCAAGGCATGCTAGGAATAAGCAATGGCATTTACAATCCATGAGGTTTCAATTTAAACTTAGCTTGGTTACGTGTAACACATTTATCCCAAATCTTTGGCACATCAAATCACATATTAAGGCAATAAAAGTGTTCATGCAAAACTTTTAAAGTCCTTTGCACATTAAAATTTCCCATTAATCCCCCTCTCATGTTCTTATATAATTAGCAACTCATGGAAATTACATTTAGGCATACACAATTAATTATCATTAAACAAAAACCCATTATGCCTAAAGTATTTTTCAAAAGAAATCCTTTTACAAGCATGAATGAATTTTCTAAATTCATTGTCATCAATATATGACTCTTTAATGTACTTAAAACCCAAATTTTAACATTTGACGTATAAAGTAGATCATAACTTTGTGATAATGCATTGGCAACAATATTTTCTTTACCTTGTAATCTCCTTTTATAGCAATTATTCCATACAATCACAAAAGGAACTTCTCTTCTCTTGGAACACCATATATATTTCCAAGTCTTTCCACCAAGTTCAAACACAAATTACACACAGTCATTTAAAGAAATCTTGAATGAATTCCATCTAAATAAGAAAACATTAGTAGAACACCAATTGTAAAAATGTCTTCTCCACTTAATATCAACAAATAATAAAACATCAAAAAATTTTAAAAAGGAAATAAAAATATAGATAGAGAGAAGTCAAGTTTATGAGTAGCAAAACAAAGTTTAGAACTATAAGAGAAATTAAATTTGTTATAAGTAAAATAAAGTTTAGAACAAAAAAAAAACCTCCTTGCATAAAGGTACAATCATTAACTTTGAAGAAAACAATTCGTTTTCAACCTCACATTTTTCCATTAATGCACTTTCTTTCATGAATGGCAAAGGAACTAAGAATGAAGTCTACTTATTGCTCATCTCCACTCATGGATGGTAACCTTCTAAGCTCCTTTTTGGGAAATAATTCTCTACAGTCCTTCAAAAGAGACACAAAAGCACTACATAAAACATCATATAAATTATTAGTAGTAGAATATGTCCCTTTAAACAAAAACATGGTCGTAGTGTTGGTGAAAAGTAGGCTTCCCTCATATTTCTCTCTTTTTCATAAAGATTATGCATTGCACACCCTTTCCTTTTGCATGCACATCACCTTTATTTTGGCATCTCCTCTAAGCCTTCTTTTTTTCTTCTCTTATCTCACACGTCTCTTTGATTTTCTCATAGCTTTCTTTTTGTTGCATAATTATTTCTTTTTCACTCTCATGTGCGCGCACTCTCTCCTCCTCATTATTATTTTATCATCTTCTTTAAGGTCATCATCATCATTCTTACTTGAAAGCAATATATCATCATGTATGGGACCTTCAATTTGAGCCATTGGAACAAACCTCTAATGGTGATTTCTCATCACTCTATTTAGTTGAGCTTTCAACAATTCTTGTTATGGTAACCTTTCTATATTCTTTTATTTTAACTTGTGTCATGGCTATCTTTTATTGATAGCATTCTTTATTATTCTTAGAATTGAACAAGTCTTTATAAGATTTTAGTGCATACTTATTTCACATGGTTTGCTTTACCTTTTTCCAAGTAGAAATAGGGTCTTCTCCATAACACCTTCTAGTTAATTAAACTTGATCCCACCATACCAAGGCACTATCTTTAAATTGAATAGCAGCAAGTAATACCTTAGTTTCTTCAAAATAGTTATAGTATTCAAAGAAGGACTTCATATCCCTTTCCCAAGCTAAGTATTCTTCGAGATCACCTTTTCCATAAAAAGTTGGCACTCTTATATTTTTTACTTCAAGGTGGTTGTTGTGTCTTTTTCACCCTTGGTAGCTTTCATTTAAGGGTTCATCATCTTCATACTGCCACCTCCCCTTTTTTCCTTGCTTTAATGTTGTATTAGTGGTGTTGGTGTTAGTAGTAGCTCGACCCTTTTTTATTCATTCCAACCTATGGTTAAATTTCAAAAATCCATATAGCATGTCTTTCATAAAGAGCTTCCACTCCATATCTTTTTTTTACTTCTTTTAAATCTAACATGGTAAATAAAAAAAAAAAGTCCTTATAAACACTCCCTCATGTGTTTCACTCTTAAAAATGACACTCCCCTCATGTTTCACACAAAATAAGGCTCTACCTACTAATGTTCTTACCACTCTTAGTTCTTTTAGAAGTAAAGCTACTATTTTCAAGTTAAATCTCAATAAAAAAAAAAAAACAAGCAATTCCAACTTAAATTGACTATGGACAAAGAAGACAAATGAAAACAAAATAGAAATAAGAAAATCAAAATAGCAAATTTTGACACCAATTCACAAATTAGGAGTGAAAAGGAATTTTAGACTTATAAAGACTTGAGTTGAACATAAAATAATGAAAATTTGAAGAATAGGTCGAATCCAATTTTGCAAAACACCGATTTAAATCCTTCCTTTGCAAACAAGATTGATTCATAATTTTTAACTCTTTTCTTTCTTTTACTTTTTTTCTTTCTTTTTTTCTTTTCTTTTCTTTCTTTGAAATTTCTTTTTTAAAAAATAAATTTGAAGCAAAACAATAGTCTTGAATAAGTAACACAAAGAAAATAATCAAATAATGCAAACACAATGAAGAAGAAGAAGAATAAACAAAATAGAGAAGAAACAAACATGATGGAGCAAATTAAAAAAAGAAACAAGATCTAACATAAATACATACTTGATTTTGAACCTAAAACTCTGATACCAAATGATACGAACATGGATAACTTGTCCTAAACTCATATATAATGTTATTGCTTTGCTCAAGGATATATCAAGAATCAATCAATGAAACTTTAACTCCCAACTAGACCTCTAGATAACTTATATCTAGCAACTTAGGTTATAAAGAATTAAAAGGTGTTTAAGTCCAAACCTAGAATTAACTAAGTCAATTTTAAGTTTAGAATTAAAATAATTTACCAAGTTAATTAAACCATCACTTAAATAACCTCACCAAGTTCTTTTAAGAACCAAAGAAGAAAATAATTTCTCATAAATAAAATTAGAATTATATTAATGAATGATGTATCTTGTTACACATTTTGAATGGCTTATTTATAGGCATTACATGGCTTATCTATTTAGGAGCAATGGACTAATTTCTATATGAGAAACTTTAAAAGAAACTAACTAGAAAAAAACATCTTAGGCCTTTTTAACCAAGTAAAGCATCCATACTTCCTTAATACTATCTAACATTATAATTTAAGAAATAAAAGGAAACCTATTCTAAAGGAGAAGTAAAATTCAGCCAAGTAAGGAAGGGAAAGAATATTATTTGGATCTTTAATATCTTTGAAGATGTTTGACTTGACTTATTAACTCCTTGACCTAGTTTGGCCACACCTTTTATACTTCCTCTTTAGGGCTTATGTTCTTCCAACTAAAGATGCTTGGAATATTCTTGAAAATTTCTTGGAACCTTCTAGAATCTTCATGAAACTTTTAAAACCTTCCAGAACTTTTTTAGTGCAAATTGCTCCATTTAAAGAGGTTGACATGTAGATTTCATTTTGAGAATCCACATTTGTAGAAATAACCATTTTGCCCTTATGAAGAATACCTACTAAATGCTCTAGTGCTTATTTCCTTGATTACATCTTGCATGAACATTATTAAAGTATCTTTAAACCTTTTAATAATTTATTCATGATGCTTAGTTCTTTCTTAAGTCGCACTAAAGGCAACTTGTACAATTAAGGTATGTCTAAATAAGGCAAGCACAAATAAGGTAACTTCAAATAATGTAGGTCCAAATAAGGAAGCTATAAATAAAGCATGTCTAAATAAGGTAGGTTTTAAAGCTCATATAATGCCTTCCTCCTTTTGAATGAGATCTCCTTGATAGTTCAATTCATTCTTTGTAGCTTTAAGTTTGCCCCTAATTCACATTAATGGTGTTGAGAATGGTGAATTCCTCCACTCTTACCTTTTTCTTCAACTTGTTCTTTAAGGCTATTTGCTTATCCTTGTGATTTCATTTTGACCGATCTATGGCTTGGTAGGTTAAGCTTCTTTTTTGTTCTACTTTCTCCTTTCATAGCAAAATGTCTTTTTTTTTTTTTTTACCACTCATCATCCTAGTGAATATACTTTTGTTCCCTCTTCATCATAGTGTTTCTAGTCTTCATTAGATTCTTGGTGAGCAACTTAAAAAACGTCACTTTAGTGGTGCCTTTGGTCATGGCCTTAATATCTTTGGGTTGATCTAAATTTGATATTTATAAGGCCTATTTATTGAAGTAAACTACATAATCTCGTACAATTGTGTGAGGTCTTCTTTAGGGCTAGCACACTAGCAATGAGCTTATTAATAAACTTAGTGACAAGGTTAGAAAAAGAATGAATATCAGTTGGGGCTAGGTTATAATACCATGTTTAGGTTGGAGATGAAGGTTTCAAGGTTATAGGGAACATCTTATTGAGTATGACATCAAATGTATTATATATGCCAATAAAAGTCTTATAGTTATGTATATGCTCTTTAACGTTCATAGTCCTATAATAAGGTTTCATGGTTAATATCTTGAACTTCTCTAGTATAGACTCATCATAAATCTCATTAAAAAAAGAAGGCTTTACTATCACATATATAAGAGTCTTATCCTTTTTCTTCTCCTAGTAAAGTTCAGCTTTTAGACTCTCAAAGATCTCTTTCATTTGACTTACCACATGATATTATAGCTTATGTGAGTTTACTATTAGGGCATTTCCTTTCACCTTTTTATAAAACTCATATGTGAATGTGCTTCCTCTTCACTTATAAGAGGCTTAGACCTTATTTTCTCTCTCCTTTGCTCCTTATCACATCCTTCCTCCCTTATGATAGGAGCTAGCCACTTAGTAATTTCTTTGCTTTAGTCTTTCCCTTCATCTAGCAGGTATCTATCTTTAAACTCCCTTTTTATATATTTTACTCAATATCTAAGTCATAAAACTAGGAATCTATCTTTTCCTTTAGCCATTTCATATAAATTATCTTAATTATGTGAATGTTAAAGAATGAGCTCCTTATCTCTATATAGGCTTTGGCTAGTAGGATGATATTATGGGCGCATAGGTAGGGATTCATGTTAAGCTAAGGCTTAGTGATTTTACCTACCTAAAGTTGGAGTAAAGCATATGATGTTTAGAAGTTTTTAGTTCAAAGGTTATGCATAGTTTATGCTGAAACTAATTGTGCAATGAGCCTCTTAAGGGTTTAGCTATTTTTGGATCTGTTGGTTAATTATTTAGTCTTTAGGTACTTATACCATGAGTCAATGTGTAAGTATGATTAGTAGTATATGAGTTATCAATAGGTAGTAACATCTTGTTATGATATAGATCTATAAGTTTTATGGAAAATTTCAATGTCATCTCTCATAGATGGCACCAACATAAAGAGCTAGTTATGCAATATTCACAAATAAGAGTGAAAATGAAGCTCTATGATAATAAATAATGATGTGGAGTGTCGACCTCAGTATTAATGATGACACTTTGACGCTTAAGTTAGTTAAGAATGTAAGGTAGGAGCTTGAGGCAATATGTCTTAGTCTTTAAGTAATTTTGGTGTAAAGGAGATAAGAGTATGAAGAAAAAGATACCTTCATTGAATGGACTATAATAAAGGTATTTAGGCATGTTTGCTGAGCTGGACCGAAGTGTCAATTGACCAACTTGTTAGGCTCATATATATGGGCCTAATTAGACCTTCTCTAAGTTCAAATTATGTAGTGGATTACAAACAAATCCTAATTATTATTTAAATTAAAAAAATTATTTTTTAAACTATACATAAGTTGTAATATTTTTAAATAAAATGGAATAAAGTTCTATTTGGTCCTTTAATTATTTGATATATCCAATTGAGCCAAATTTAAATTTATGGCCTCTTAAACACATTAATTAAAAGTAGTTTTAATAAACTTAATTAAAAGAGGTGCATGTATCACACCCATCCACTATAAAGGGCATGAAGTATTGAGATTTTAGAATATTTAAATAAGAAATAGTAAAATATCTTCTTCCTAAACTTAATTTTTTCAAAAGAAAAAATATTGAAAGCCATCTTCATTTTCTTGTTTAGCCAGCTACCACAATCCACCACCATACCATATATATTTTCCATTCTCAATCTCCCATTCTAGTCAACACTACCACCACAACCATTATTGCAGCCTCTAACTATAGCCTAAGAATAAGCTCAAAGTTTTGGACAATTCAAAATACAAAAGACTGTAGATAACCCAAAACTTATAATATCTTAATTTCTACAATTATAATTTCTTGACTAAAAACTCAAATCCAAAAATTACAAACTTAAAGATCATAAACAAACTTAAAAATTACAAGCCTAAAAATTCTTCTTGAGCAAGTTAGAGAATGAGCCAAACTTAGAAATTATAGCATCTTAATTGAAATAAACCCATTAATTACTATAATTATAGGTGCTTTGGCAAAACATAAAAATGGAAATGGGAGCAAAATTCACAACATAGAAAATGCGAGAACTTTTAATAAAATCACAACACAAAAAAAATGATGAACAAAAAATTACACTATTTACAACATACAAAACATAGACAAAATCTAGAGAACCTACAACCCCTAATTAATGATTGAGACAAAATTCAAAATCAAGAAATAAGAATAAAAAGGAATTATCTTTTCCGCTGTTGCCCAACTAATTTCTTCTAGATCATCCTCTTGAAAATAAAATGAGAAAATATTTAAAAAAATTATGAGCTTTTTACATAAAAAACCTCTCTTATCCTTGAAACTCAATAATACCTAAGAACTATTTTGATATATCAAATTTGTTCAAACATAACAGCACCTAACAACTTATGTATACATACATGTGAACTATTCTCTAAAACACAAGTATAAGGATGATAAAAAGAAATGGTAATAGTTATAGTGAGAAAGAGTGGTATAAAATATGGAAAAACAAAAGGTAAGGAAAAAAAAATAAAAGGAGAAAAAGGAAAGTATGGGTAAGATGGACCAACCATTGATGATGCGAAGGGATCAACCTCAATAAAGGCGATAACAACTAAATTTCATCACTTGGCTTCTACTTAATGCCAATATTATTGCTAATCTTTGAAAGGCAAGATAAAAAAAAAAAGTTAAATCATGATTTAAGCAAATGAAATGTGAGATATATATCAAATAAAAGTCATCCCTTAAGCTTTTATGGATAAGATGATGGTAGGGTGTGATTGAGAAATGGTAGTTATTGTGTGTTGGAAGATGATTCAATATTTATTATTATTATTATTATTATTATTATTATTATTATTATTATTATTATTATTATTATTATTATTATTATTATTCAAATTTGATTGTGTGTCCTCAGGCTTTGATTTACTGACACATAAGAGCATGTTAAGGCTGATTGTAGAGCAATTTGGATTTAATAGGCTCAAAGTTAAAACTGAGCTTAGTTAACTTGTCAAACAATTAGGAAGTTAAAATAAACCTTACTCCTAAATAAAATATATGAAAAATATGTGTTAATTTGTATAAGATTTGTGTAAAAAGGAAAAATTATTAAGTTTAGTTAACAAAAAATGTTTAAAATGCATAAAAGGACAATATTATCAAATTAAATAATAATTAATTATCAAATTCTACCTTAACAATTCTCACTATAGTAATATCACTATCTACAAGAATTGATATAGGACTACTAGGATACAAGATCGATGATGAGAATCAAGTTCATTTCATCCTAAGAAAATGAGAATGACAATGTCTAAAAAAGAGAAAAGCTTGGTGGTCCTTGAACCAACCAAATCTTAAAAAGACAGTTAAGCCAAGGTTGATTGCTTAGCTAGGTAGAAGATGGTTGTATAACTAATTAAATGGTTATACAACCTGTTGAACCAAGTCTTACTTTGATGACCACAAACACATCTAAGAGCTAACATTTGTCCAAGTTATCTATGTTAATTCTTGCAGGTATATCAATTCATTGAACCATGACGATTGGAGAAGGAGTTATGATTGGAAGCTCTAAGTATTAAGAGAGTAAAGATCAAACAAACTAAATTTGACAGTTAAATGAGTATTGCCAATTCAATAAGCATTGTCACTTGATTAGGGGGCATTGAAGGAACTCAACAGGCATTGGAATATCACCCTGGCATAGACAAAGTCTTCTAGATCTCACAACAGGCGTTGGACAACTCAAACACATGACCTATGCATATTAAAATTCATGATGGGTGTGGTTCTTGATTTCTCAATAGGCATTGCATTTTTGCAACAGGTGTTGGACCAAGTGACATGAATTGAGCAAAACTCTCAAGATCTCAAAATGGGCATTGGATTTTACTAACGGGTGTTGGAAAAGCTCCTTAGATTGAGCCAAATTTTTTAAACCCTTTAACAAGGCACTCTCAATAATGCAACAAGCATTGAAGATATACAATGGGCATTGAAAATTCACCAATAGCCATTGAAGTATCGCTGAAGACCCTAGAAAATAGAGCATCAAGTTCACACCTTCCTAGAAATCTATAATGAGCATTATTCATATTTTAATAGGGATTAATATTAAAGCCCAACAAGCATTAAGAGTATCCAATAGCCATTGAAGTTAGATTAATAAACAAATGAGAAAGACAAAGCAGGAGCGTTGAGACAAACTTCTCTCTAACAGCTAGTCCCAATGGGCATTTTGTTAGTACTAATGACCATTGAAGTTATATTTTGCTTGACAACCGCCTATTTTCATGAAATCAATAATGGTTGATGACTCAACAATAATCATGGAGAATTTCCAATGGGTGTTGAGTGTCTACATCTATCATATAAAGTGATAGCTTTCTTTCTAATAGCTAGTTCATTATTTCAACCTATAAAAGGACCCACTCTCAATCAGAACAAGCAGAGAACCATTCCATTAGGTGATTATTCTAATCAATAGTGATCTAGCAATTAAGAGGAGTTCGTTATCTAAAGCTTGGAAGTGTTATCTTCAAAATAGAGTTTGAAGAATAAGTTTTCCAGATATTCTCTCAATACTCTCAACTAGATCAAGCACACTTTGTTAGTGTACTTTAAAGTATTTTATTGCTTAAGTGAGAGAGTTATCCTCATCTTTAAAGTTTTATTTTGTTTAAGGAAACCCTTGGTTAGGAGACCTTAAAAACCAAACTTTAAGAAAGGTTTAAAGTAACTAGAAACTACTTTGGGATAAGGTTTTAGTAGCACCCATAAGTCTACTTAAAACGGCTTGATAGTGCCCAAAAACTATTGTTGTAAAGGTGGTTGATAACATCTTAAGCTATCTTAATAGTGAAGGCTCTAGTGGGAATACTAGAGGATAGGACGTTGGCAAGTTATGTCAAACCTCCATAAATCTTATGTCTTAATTCTTCATTCATTTTTGCACTTAGTTTTTATTTTTAATCATTTGCCATTACCTTATTCAACCTCCTTTCTAGGGCACCAAGGGACAATAATTGGTATCAAAGCTAGTCTCTTCATCAAAGCTTAAGTGTTCAAAGCAAAGATCACGACAAGTCATGAAGAATCACAATCCATCCATAAGCCACCATTCCTCTAGGGAAATGACTATGGGTATTGGAAGAATCGTATGGAGATATTTCTTAACAATGAAACCATTAACCTGTGGGACATTGTTAAAGAAGGAAACGACGTATCAATAAAGCTAGTGTAAGAATTTTTAGTACTAAAGCCAAAAAAAGAATGGATTGTTGAAGAAAAGAAGGCAAACTTAAAGAATAGAAGAGTAATGCATGTTCTTTTATGTACAATCCATAAGTCTCAGTATCCGTGTGTACATTAGCCAAAGAAATATAGGACACCTTACAAACTCAGCATGAAGGAACCAATGAAGTAAAAAAGAAAAAGATTCAATTGTATACATACATGTATGAAACCTTTGTATACCAACATGTTGAAATTATTACTAAGATGTACAATAGATTTATAGACATTATGAGCACTCTCCAAACTTTGGGGAAGACTTATTCAAATAAGGAAATGGTAGAAAAAATCTTGAGAACTCTTCTTAAAGATAAATGGAAAGCTAGAAAGGCAGCTATAATGAAAGCCAACAAATTGGGGAACCTATCACTTTATGAGCTTATAGGAAAGTTATTGGCTCATGAAATCACTCTTGAAAACCTATTAAAAACATAGGAATGAGAAAGAAAGACTTGACATTGAAAGCTAAAGAGGTACATTCTAAATCTCCATTAATTTCTTCTTCTTCCAATGATGATGAAGATAGAAGTGAAGATTAGTAGCTTTCCCTCATTTCCAACCAAGTAAAGAAATTCCTTTCAAACAAAAAGAGCAAAAAGGCAATAAAACATAAGAAGAGAGGAACTAAGAGTCAACTCATCTATTATGGATGCAATAAGAAAAGGCACATTAAATTAGATTATCCTAAAATTAAGAAGAGCGAGTTCCTTTTCAGAAAACACACCTCTTAGCGACTACAAACTTGATGAAGATGAAACAAGAAAGGAGCTAGCTAATCTATGTCTCTTGGCAACTAAGGAGCAACCAAACTAATCTTCAAGTGAACACTCATCTAGCGGTGATAGTGACAATGATGGTGATAAAGAGGTAAATCCATTCAAATCTTACTTTAGAGAAGAGCTTTACTCTATGCTTACTAAATTCACTATGAATGTTGAGACTCTCAAGTCTAACACCTCCTTTCTTAAAAAAAGAGTAAATCTTTAAAAGATTATGCTAATGGTTAAGAAACTCTAGCTAAAGAGTTTGAGTCTCTCACAGCTGAAAACCTTAAGCTTAAGGAAAACTTCAGCAAGTTCATTAAAGGAAAAGAGAAGTTAGACTTCATCCTTGAGGTTTAAAGAAGTTTATCCATCAAATATAGATTAAGTTATAATGTCATCACTTTAATGGATCACCCTTCTTCTCAAATAGTCTTTGTTAAGGCCAAAGAGAATAATGCTTTTAATCATGTTATGAAGTAGAAAGTTTCCAAAAAGGTAAATGCCACTAATAATGGCTCAAGAGGGAAGTTTCAACATAATCACACATTATTAAGATCAACTCCATATAGAAAAAATTATGCCTATATGTATCACTCTTACAAGCCTAAAAGCCAAGCTGTGCAAAGGCACAAAAATTAGCATAATTATGGATATAGACACACACAACACAAGAGAATTCCTCACATGACAAACACTCCTAGACAGGTTGCTCAAAGGAGTTACAAGTCTCATAGACACTATATACACGTTCCACTTATAAGTAGGACACTAGCTCACTTTGATGGTGATTGTTTTTATTGTGGTATATATGGTCACATTACCTATCATTGCCATTCTAGAAGGAGTGATGAGCAATTGGCAAGAGCTAACCCCTTAGAACCCAAGAAGGTTTGGGTACCTAAGATATAACTCTCTTTTCTTTTGTAGATGTTCTTAAAATCCCAAGTTAAAATAGTGGCACCTTGATAATGGATGTTCAAAGCACATGACAGAAGAAATGAAGTTCTTCACTCAATTGGAGAAGATTGAAAGGCTTGGAAACATGTCTTTTGGAGACAATGGCAAAGCCAAAATTATTGGCATAGTGGATGAAGATAAAACTTGGCATAGAAGGCTAGGACTTGCTAGTATGGAACTCTTCAATAAGTCGAAGAGAAGAAACCTGGTTGAAGGTCTAACTAAAATCAAGTTTACAAAGGAAGGAGTTTGTGAAGCATGTTAAAGAGGTAAACAAATCAAATCTTCATTTAAAGCTAAGAATAGGTAAGTTCTTCTAAACCATTGCAATTGCTTCATATGGATCTATTTGGACCCACTAGACTATTTGGCTTGGGAGGCATGCATTATGCATTTGCAATAGTAGATGATTACTCTAAATATACTTGGTTATTATTCCTCCCTCATAAGGATTCTTGTTTTGATACTTTTAAGACCTTTGCCAAGAGAATTCAAAACCATTAGATTTGAAAATCTCTTTTATTAGAAGTGACCATGGAGGATAGTTTGAAAATGCTAAGTTTCATAGCTTTTATGATGAGTATGGTATCTCACACAACTTCTCAACTCCTAGAACACTATAAAAGAATAGTGTGGTAGAAAGGGAGAATAGAACTTTTTAAGAAATGGTTAAAACCATGTTAATTGAGTACAATCTTCCTAAGTACTTTTGGACTGAAGCTATAAACACTTCATGTTATGTCTTAAATAGAGTCTTGGAGAAACCCTTGTTAAAGAAAACTCCCTATGAGTTGTGGAAAAATAGAAAGCCTAAGATTGCATACTTTAGAGCTTATGGTTCCAAATGTTTTATTTTAAATACTAAAGACAACCTTAGCAAATTTGACTCTAAGTCTGATGAAGGAATTTTCCCTAGATACTCTACTACTAGCAAAGGGTATAAAGTCTTCAATAAGAGAACACTTATATTAAAGGCGTTTATGCATATTTTATTTGATGAATCTGACCCCACTTATTCAAGAAAAGAATAAGATATTGATGATCTTATAGGTCTTATGAATGAGCTAAACATTGAAGAAGAAGGAAAGAATATGGATAAGCCACAGGACATGAGGAATGAAGGAAATGAAGATCCATCTTTTCCTACTCTTAGTAAAGAGCAAGCTCATCTAGAAAGGGACTAGATTTTCAAGAAAGATCATCCAAAAGATCTTATCATTGATGATCCATCAATTCGGGTAATAACTAAATCATCTTTTAGAAATGCATGTACTAATCTTACATTCGTATCCCTTATAGTGCCTAAGAACATAGATGAGGCCATTAAAGATGAATATTAGGTTCTTGCTATGTAAAATTAACTCAATTAATTTGAGAGGAATAAAAGGTGAACTTTAGTTCATAGACCTCATAGTCATTCCATTATTGGAATTAAATGAGTCTTTAGAAATAAAATTGATGAACATGAAATTATTATTAGAAACACAGCTTGGTTAGTAACTAAAGGCTATAACTAAAAAGAAGGGATTGACTTTGATGAGACCTTTGCACCTGTACTAGACTTAAAGATATTAGAATTTTACTTGGATTTGCACCTCACATGAATTTTAAGTTATATCAAATGGATGTCAAAAGTATTTTTTTGAATAAATACATTGATGAGGAAGTGTATGTTGAACAACCCCTAGTTTTGAAATTTATTATTTTCCTAACCATGTGTTCAAGATCGTCGAATCCCTATATGGCTTGAACAAGCTCCAAGAGCTTGGTATGAAAGGTTGAGCAACTTTCTAGTAGAGAAAGATTTCTCCAAAGGTTTGGTAGATAGAACTTTCTTTTCTAAGGAAAATAATAGGCCCTATTGCTAGTGCAAATATATTTAGATGATATCATATTTAGTGCTATTAATGTTTACTTATGTGAAGATTTCTCTAAAGTAATGAAAAAGTGAGTTTGAAATAAGCAGGATGAATTCAAATTATTCCTTAGATTACAAATCAAGCTAGGAAAAGAAGGAATCTTCATCAACGAAACCATATATATAAAGGAACTAATCAAAAGATTTGGCATAGAAAGCAATAAATCATGCAAAACTCCTATAAGCACCAATATTAAGTTAAGCATGGACGAACATGGTAAGAATGTGGACTAAAAACTATAGAGAAGTATGATTGGTAATCTACTCTATCTCATAGCCTCTAAATCAGATATTATGTTCAGTGTTTGCTTGTGTGATAGATATCAATATAAACCTAAAGAATCTCATTTGCATGATATGAAACACATACTTAAATATCTTGTTAGTCTTCCCAACCTATGACTTCAGTATCCTAAGAATTCATCATTTGAATTGAATGCATCTTCTGATGTTGATTTTGTTGGGTGTACCTTAGATAGAAAGAGCACTTCAGGCATATGTCAATTACTTAGTCAATGCTTAGTGCCTTGGAATATTAAAAAGTATAACTTAATTGTTTTATCAAATACTCAAGCGAGTATATGGCAACCAACCTTTATTGTGCACAAATCCTATGAATGAAACAATAATTTCTTGATTACAAAGTTTGAAAATCAAGTAGCCATTAAGTGTGATAACACTGGTGCCATAAATTTGTCTAAGAATTCCATTCAACATTTTAGGAGCAATCATATAGACATTATACATTACTTTCTTTAGGGATCATGCTAATAATGGAGATATTATGTTATAATTTATTGATACTAACCATCAATTGGCAGATATTTTTACTAAACCTCTTTATGATGAAAGGATGCAATCATCAAAAGAGAACTTGATATGATTAATGGAGATACCTTGGATTAGCTTCAAATAGGTTCTTCTTCTTGTCAATCTATTTATGATCATTGTTGTGTGATACTTGATCATTGTTGCTTGAATTAATCATCATCACAATCTTTAGATTCAATAGCAAAAGATTTTAATTATGTAAGATATTGATTAAACTGTTCATATGTTAATTGAATTCATGATTATATCATTGAGTTTGATTAATAACATTCATCAGCTAAGTTTTAAAATTGTTTTTGAACTAAGTGTTGCTTGAAAAACATGGCCAACAACCATTATGTTACTTATGAGTTCCTCATTTTGATTATGTTATTCTCTAAGATCATTGCAAATCTCTAATGATCATTGTTCATCACCTAACAGTAGTTGCAAACCAGCCACCATCGTTGGCTGAAGAACACTTATAAGAGTAACCTAACAGTTATGTCCAATAGTCATTGCCTAACTCGCAACGATCGTTGAGCACTCCCAATGGTCATATTTTTTTTCAAAAAAAGATGAAGCTCATTGAACTTCTATTTAAACCCCTTCTAACCCTAAAATCATTCTACTTTCTATTTCGCTTTGCTTTTTACTCATTTCTCTCAATTTATGCTATAAATTTTTGCATATTTCCTTGCATCAAACTTTAATTCACACAATTAAATGGCACCCAAACCATATTCCACCAAAAGATATAAGCAACCTGCTAAGAAGAACCCCTAACTTTCCTTTACTTCAAGTTTCAAAATTGAAGAGAATCTGGCTACAATGTTGGCTCAGTAAAAGAAACAACCGTAAAAACTTCAACCTTATACTCACAGCAGAAAAAGAAATCTAAAACTAGCTAACCTTCAAAAGGGAAAGGTAAGGCCACCGAAACAGAGCACACTTCATACCCTCAAGCCTTTTGGTTCAACAATTTCATCTCAAAAGTGAAAAGGAAAAGAAATTAAATCTAAAATTACTGAAGAGACATCTTAAAGGTGGGAAATTCTTAAAATGGAACGAGCTTAAAAGGTATCGGCTAGCTAAAAAGGTTAAAGTATTAATTGTCAGGATTGGATGGGAGCTATTTTGCCATCACAAGGAACCCTTTTACTTAGACCTAATAGTGGAGTTCTTAACAACCATGGAAGTGTTAGGTAGAAGGCACAGGCTATTTGTGAAGAAGTACACATTAAGACCAAATGACTTGGCTAGGTGTTTTGATGCATCCAATAAATTCCTCCAACCTTCAAATTTGATTTCAACCATTTTTGGAAGTCCATTTCTAATGGAAGAAGTAACTACAATAGCAACAACAATAAGGCTTCTAAGATCAAGGGGCAAGTTTTAAGGATTGCTCATAGGTTCATCACCTGGAACATCAATGAAAGAGGCTAATCCAATAGAAATTGAACCATAATAGACCTTTTCTACCTCTAGTGTGTGATGAATAAATAGAAGGTAAATATTCTTTTTCTTTTGATATAAAGAATAGATGGATAAGTGGATAAGGCAAACAAAGTTATGATGACTCACTATATCACAAAGACTGTAAAATTTGTGAAAGCAATCCCTCAAACTGAAGAAAAGCTTGAAGAAAAGAATATAATGTTGGAAAAGCTACCTTACAATGAGCTCATTTTTTAGAAGATGTTGCGAAGCATGGGGATCCTGCAAAGACTTAATACTGGATTGATCAAGAGGGTGCATAAGGAAGGTGAAATTCCTTAAGAGGAAGAGGAAAATGAGGATATTAAAGAAAGTATTAGGACAGGGGTTGCAGTAATAGAAGGAATTGGAACTAGTTCCCCTACTACATCTGCTCTATCTCTCACTCCCTTTGAGCAGCAAGTGCTTGAGAAATTGGAAACCCTTACTGATGTTGTTCAAAGAGTTGAATCCTTTACTACCTCATTACACTAGAAAGTTCAAAAATCTCAAAGAGAGATGAAGGACATCAACCAAACACTAGATTGGATAATAGAAGGGTTTAATATGCAACTAGAGACTCCAAGTACAAAAAAGCAGTAAAAGGTTCCATTTGAGACGAGCCAAGATCCCAAAGATCTTCCCTTCAAGGAACCAAATACAATGGATGAGCTTAAGGAACAATAGTCTAAGGAGCAGGCAGAGCCTAAGAATCAATAGCACCTCCTAGAACCTCAACCATCCCTAAAACCTCAATATCAAACTCATACCTCTCCTTCTTAAACCTTACCCTTCATTATGCATAGTTTGTTTTATTTCTTTTTGTCTTTCTTTTCAGAAATAATTGATGTATTGGACAACATTACTTTTGTAATGAAAAGTTAACTCTTTATCTATACTCTTTCTATATGCTTTATATTCCCTTACTATTGTTATTTGATTCTTTTTGATAATGACAAAGGGAGAAGAGTAAGAAATGTGAACTTAATATAATGGTACATATAATATGAGCTTAAAGGGGAGTAATATGAGCAAATTATTAGGAAATCTTTCCAAGGATGTTCTCTTATTAAAGAAGAAACCCATGTTGAGTTTGAACATATTGATATGTTTAAAGGTGAGTTAGAGATTGATTAACTTTATACGATTTACACCTTTTGGTTTTGTAAGATTGATTAACTTTGATAGATTATTTGTCATCATAAAAAAAAAGGGATAATGTTAAACTAAGTCTTATTTTGATGATCATAAACTCATATAAGAGCTAACTTTTATCCAAGTTATTTGTGTTAATTCATGTAAGTACACCAATTAATTGAACTATAATGATTCAAGAAAGAGTTATGATTGAAAACTTTAAGTATTAAGAGAGTAAAGATCAAACAATCTAAACTTAACAGTCTAACGGGTGTTGCCAAAATAGGCGTTGTGACTTTAGCAACAAGTGTTGAAGTAACTTAACAGACATTAGAATATCACCCCATAATAAGTAAAGTCTTTTAGATATCTCAACAGGTGTTTTCCTTTTGTCACAACAGGTGTTGAGTAACTCAAACATATGAGTTATGCACATTGAAATTCATAATAAGCGTTGCAATTTTGCAATCGGCATAGTTCTTGATCTCTTAATAGGCATTGCATTTTTACAACAGGTGTTGGATTAAGTGACTTGAATTGAGCAAAACCCTCAAGATCTCAGAACAAGCGTTAGAAAAGCTCGTTAGATTGAACTAAAGTTTTTAGACCCTCTAATAAGGCACTCTTAATAATACAATAGACACTGAGGATATTCAAAGAGTATTAGAAGTTCACCAATAGCTATTGAAGCACTGTTAAAGATCTTGGAAAATCGAGCATCAAGTTTGCACCTTCTTGAAAATCTATAATGAGCATTATTCATATTTTAATAGGAATTGATATTAAAGTCCAATAAGCATTGAGAATATCTAACAAACATTAAAGTTAGTTGAAACAACAAATGATAAAGTCAAAGAAGGAGCGTTGAGACAAACTTCTCAATAATAGCTAGTCCCAACGTGCATTTCATTAGTACCAATGACCATTGAAGTTGTATTTTGCTTGACAATCACTTATTTTCATGAAATCAATAATGGTTAATGACTCAACAACAGACGTGGAGAATTTTCAACAAGCATTAAGTGTCTACATCTGTAGTATGAAGTAACGACTTTCTTTCTAATGACTAGTTCTTTGTTTCAACCTATAAAAGGACCCATTTTTAACAAAAACAAGTAGAGAACCATTCCATTAAGTGAGTATTCTATTATGAAAGCTATTTTCAAATCAAAAGGATGAACCTAAAGGGATTTAGCAATAAAGAGAAGTTCATTGTTTAAAGCATGCAAGTGTTATCTTCAAAACAAAGTTTGAAGAATAAGCTTTTTAGATATTCTCTTAATACTTTCAACCAGATCAAGCATACTTTATGAGTGTAATTCAAAGTGTTTTATTGCTTGAGTAAGAGTTATCCTCATCTTTAAAGTTATATTTTGTTTAAGAAAACCCTTGGTTAGGAGATCTTAAAAACTATACTTTGTGAAAGGTTTAAGGTAGTACTTGAAAATTATTTTGGGATAAGATTTTAGTAACACCCATAAGTCTACTTGTAACAGTTTGATAATGCCTGAAAACTACTATTGTAAAGGTGGTTGATAGCACTTTAAGCTATCTTGATAGTGAAGGCTCTAGTGAGATACTAGAGGAGAGGACATAAGCAAGTTGTGTCAAACCTCTATAAATCTCGTGTCTTGATTCTTCACTCATTTATACACTTAGTTTTTATTTTTAATTACTTGTCATTGCTTTATTCAAACCCTTTCTAGGACACAAAGGGACCACACAACCATCCTTGTGCAACTCTAGTAGGCAAAAGCTTCTAGAATTGGAGACAAACCACCAACTTGGTTGTATAAACCAGTGATTGACTACATAGCAAACTTAAAACCCTAAATTTTAGAGTATTTCTTGATCTTATCCATTAGAAGAGTAGATAGAAGGGATTAGGTGCTTCTAATGCATCTAACATAGATGCACATTTTCCTTTCTTTATAAATAGGCCAACTTGCTAAGAGTAGGCACTACCAATTTTTCTTAAGAAAACCTTATAAAAAATTAACTCTTAAACCCTAAAAAGTACCAAAAATAACCAAAAATACAAAATCCTAAAGAAACATAAGCCAAACTAAGGAAAACCTCACTTTTTGACTTGTGAATCTTCATTCTATTGGATTGAAATCCATGAAAAAGATATCTTCTAAGGGCAAAGTGGACCTCAAACCTCTTCTTTGAATCCCTCTTTGCATTTCTTTTAGTTTTGAAACTAAGAATTAAAAAGTCCTTCAAGGACTATCCTAGTAGGCCTAAAAGTCTCCATATACCTCTCAGTGGTCTCTACAAATATCTTTGTGAGTTATACAAATTATAAGTTAGTTTGTCCATACCACTTTACTGCTTACAACATAATCAACTCATCTCATTTAGTTTTCTTTTTGATCCTTTTATGTTTGCATTTTTTTTGTTCTATACTATAAGGGGAGTGATCAGGAAGGCTCTAATGACTAATGACACATTACTCTTTTTTTTTCCATTTATTTTCTTATGAAAAAGGCCTTCCTTGCTTTCTTTTTTATCACATATTTATCTATGTTGTTCATTCATTATCTTTTTCATGTCCTTATGCATATTAGCAAGGTTTACATATTTATTGCACCCATTAAATATTCCACTTGCATATACAAGAATATAATATAGGGTTAAAATGTTGGGTGGAAGATAGCATGAATAAGGCCTAGCATTCTATTTATTGCTTCTCTCTTGCATTATTATTCCTTATCATTGCATGAATAATCCCATTGTTTGGATTTGTCTCCATCATCTTCGTCTTGTGTATATTATTTACTATTTTTCTTGTATATTACATATTGTATTCATGCATTGTATTTTTCAACTATTGTGATTGATGACTTGATTTGGATGAATATGCATAAATGGATAATAAGAAAACTTATTAATAAATGTAAAATATAAAAATAAATAATAGATGCACTTGAAGGTTGGATCTCTACATCTGGGCAATCTAAGTAAGTCGTACCCAGCTTTCGAACCGAAATCTCTGATGAGGTAAATATGGGTTGAGCCTTCTGAAGACCTATTTGGACTATAATCCTTTCTAGCCTAGAATTGTATCATAACCAAAGTTTGGTAGTGACTTTATTATAATTTAGGGATATTACCAATGTATACTTCCACACAAAGATCTCCTAATGACCTCCATAGTATCTTTTGGGTTTTAACTATCGAGAAACCCATCCTTGAGATCCATTGATAATTCTCACCTATACAATTTTTAGGAGATTGTACAAAAATTTGATCTTGCATCCTGTCAGTCTCTTGTTGGCTAATGAGAGGTTGAAAGTCACAAACAAGATTCTATTCATTCGAGTGAAAATTTGAGATGCTCACATTATACTAATTCATATGTATTTTTTTAAAAAAATAAATTTAAGAATAATATTGTATGTATGTTAATCACATGTTGACTATGTTACCTTTTTCAAATTATAAGAAAACCTGTTTTAATTGACTTTATATGACTTTTCTAATTTTAAAACTTAAACACGGCAAGTTTGCCAACCTTGGGGGGACTAAAATTTTTCAAAACTAGCGCCTTAAACACGGAAGTTTGCCAACCTCTCCCACATTATCCGCCTCAGACGACGTCCGTTCTACACGCCTGCATGTGAAACTCATGAAAGAGTTGGCCATTCCCGGTCCCATGTTCAATGCTACTACTGTCCGTAGCAATAGCATACTATTAGTTGATAATTTATATGTTATATTACTATAACTTAATATATTATTGGTCAATAATTCAAGTTTTGTATGACTATAATTTAATATATTATTTAAAATAAATTAAAATATACATATAAATATATAATTAAGGAACTAATATTTATTTAAATAATACATAAATTAATTTTTAATTGCCAATTTTGTAACTTTAATAATTTTTTATTTTTATTTATAGTTATTTCAATTTAATAATTTTATATAAAAATTTTAATTGCTTATGTGTTAGACAGCTAATTTGATAAATTTTAAATTTTTATCTCTAATAAACAGTTTACTGATAAATGACAACCACTAATCTAAAAATTAAATTTGAAACAATGATTAATTAAATATATACTAATTTAAATATATTTAAAATATTAATAATATAAAATATTTGATTAATTAAATAAAATTATTTTTAAAATAGATAAGATATAGAAACTATTTTCTAGCTTTTAATTTTTTAGTTAACTATTTTATAGTTTCATTTAATAATTCTTTATTCATATTAGTAGTTGTTTTGAATTGGATAGTTTTATATGAAAATTCTAATCATTTATACGACAAACACTTAGTTTGATAAAATTTTTATTTCAAATAAGCATTTTCCTAACAATAACAATTACTCATCTAAAATTAAATTTAAAATAAGAATTATATATATATATATATATATATATATATATATATATTAGTCGATAATTTGTATTTTTATAATTTAATGCATTTTTAAATATATATTTAAAAATATTAATAAAATAAATATTTATATAAAATATGTGATTAAGTAATATTTATTTTAAAATAAGTAATATGTGAAAACTATTTTTTACCTTGTATTTTTTATTGTTTATTTTGTAGTTTTTTAATAATTTTTTATTTTTACTTATAATTATTTTTAATTAGATAGTTTTATATGAAAATTTTTAATAGTTTATGTGTTAAACAATTATTTTTATAACTATCTAATTTTATCTAGGATAAATAATTAATTGACAAATGACAATTACTATTTAAAACTGAATCTAAAATCAGAAATAGTTATATATATTGATTGATTGTTCAAATCCTATCATTTAAAGAACGTGTAATTTGATCCACACCACTTGTACTTTGATCATGGCTTTGGATCAACATCCGCATAAAATATAAAAATAATTATTTATCATTCATTTAACTTTGGAGATATGAATTTATTTGAATTAAAACTCTTAATGTCTTATCCAATAAAATTTTGATTTCTAAATTAAATAGACTTAGTTACTAAAAATGTCATAAACTTTAGTATATTTTTCAAATTTATCTCATAATATATTTTTTTTAACAAAAAATACCCATTTCAATTTTTTTTTTCAAATCTATCCTCAAATTAATATTTGATGATTAAAAAATTAGATAAAGAATCATTTTAATACCTGAACTTTTTTTAAGAAAGTTCAGTTAAATCCAAAAATAAAATAACTAAAAATTATATAAAATCTTTTCAATATAGAAAATCAAATCAAACTGAATTGAATATTTCTATTCTAGGTAATTGAAATACAATTTATTTAGATAAATAATTTATTATAAAATTTTATTATAAAATATCATTAATTTATAATTCAAAGTGTAAACTTATAAAATCATAATTTTTATAATGATAAATAGTTATCACTTTTTCATATACCTATTAAATATCTAAAACTTATTTCTTACAAATAATCAAATTATCTCTTTATATTAACAAGTCATTTCTTATGAGAAAAATAAATTTACTTAAAATATATAGTAGTTAAATGTTAAAATTTAAAAATAAAAATAAATAAATGTATATAAAATATTATTTAATTTTTTATATAAAAAATATCTTTTCACTTTCATAGTATCAGTGTTTTTATAATAATATGAAATTTAATAATTTTTAACAATATTTCTTTAGTATAAAAATACTCCATTTTTGTTTTAAAAGTGTATCATATAACATAAAAATCCAATCCAATTTAATTTTTTTGGACCTATTAATCTATTATTTTATATAAATATTTATGTTACTATAAAATTTAATCAATTTAGACTTAATCAATTATTTATTCATGAAATTTAAATACAATAAATTAATTTTACAATTATATTTTATGCATAAAAGTATTTTATCTAACTTTTATATTAAGTGAGAATTAAATATTTAATCGTTGTACACTTGTACTATTTTTATCTTCTATTTATATACCTTTATTTTTATTATTTTTATGATATGCACTTATTCAATTTGTTCTTTTTAATTTTAATTTATTATTTTTTAAGATATTTTAAGCAATTTATTTACCTTAAAAAATAATTATTGTCTATCATTTATATCCACAAACCTTAAATTTTATAAATAAATAGACAATATTTAATCAAAATTTTAATTTTAAAATATATTATATATGTTCAACTTTAAAAATTTTCCAAATTTGTCACTAAGTATATATGCATATTTGTAAGATTAAATTATTTTTTAAATATATATATATATATATATATATATATATATATATATATATGAATAAAATAGTATTTAACTATTTTATATTTTAATAATTTTATTTTTCTCTCAAGAAATGACTTATTAATATAAAAGAGATAATTTAATTATTTGTAATAAATAAATTTTAGCTATTTATTATGTACATAAAAAAAATGATAACTATTTATCACTGCATTATTTTTTAAAAAATTATGATTATTGACATTTTAATTTTGAATTAAGAATTAATGAAATTCTACAATAAAATTTTATAGTAAATTATTTAATTAAATAAATTATATTTCAATTACTTAGAGAATATATATATATACATACATACATATATATATATATATATATATATATATATATATATATATATATATATATATATATATATATATATATATTAAATTCGATTTAGTTAGATATTTATATATTTAAAGTGAATGAAATCAAAGTAAATAAGATTTGATATAATTTTTAGTTATTTTTCTCTTTTTTGGGTCTAATTGAACTTTTTAAAAAAGTTTAGAGATTAAAATGATTATTTATCTATTTTTTAATAATAAGGAAAAAAATGAAGTTTGAGCTTTTTTTTTTTTTTGGTTAAAAAATGAAATATGAGATAAATTTGAAAATTTTTTCAGACCTTTTTTTAATAATTAAGCCAATTAAATATTACCTTCTATTTGAGCAAAAATAATGACAAAATCTCCTATAGACTATTAAGTTAGTAATATATTTCAATCCTAACACCCTTTTCCTTGTGTAAAATGATATTGTTAATATTTTTTTATATTTTTATTGTTTTGGGTCATGAGGTATATTTAGATTAGCCTACTTTTGTCATGCGAAATAAATGGTTGTAGTTTTGTTATATTCGAGATAGGGTTTCAAAGGTTGAATCTCTAAATTCATAAGTTCTTTCCTATGGGAGGACGTGAAAACCATATAAAATCAGTGATTCAAGCTTCATCCATTTATGCCATGACATGTTTTCATATCCCTACATCTATTATCATTGATATAAAGAGAACCTATTTTAACTTCTAATGGGGATCTAATGATTAACATAATAAAATGCATTCGAAGTCCTATAAAAATTTTTATACCTCAAACCGACTTGGTGGGCTTGGCTTTAGGGACCTAAGTCTTTTCAATAAGGTGATGCTTGGTAAACAACTATAGAGAACTATGAATCAACCTTCTTCTTTGGTTGTTCAGTGGTTAAAAGAATATACTTTCCTTTTGTTTTAATGTTAGAGGCGGCTATTAATCAAAATCTCTCTTATATTTGGTGAAGCATTATCTAGTGTAGAGATTTATTTATTAGGGGTACTCGCTAATGTGTTGGAAATGGTAAGGAGATTTAGGGTATACTAGGATAAATGGTTGTCGAGGTCATATTCTTTTACTATCTCATCACCTCATTCTCTGCTTCAAGATGCTAGAGTCTCATAATTACTTTTAGCTAATGGGCGATGGAATAAAAAGCTTATTAAGAAAAAATTTTTGCATCACAATAAAAAGCTTATTAAGAAAAAATTTTTGCCTCGTGATGTCGATTCTATTCTTTCTAATTTTTTGCCTCGTGATGTCGATTCTATTCTTTCTATTCCATGGCTCCATTTTGTAGGTCTTGATCATATTTGCAGGCATTTTGATAGGATGGGTATTTATTAAGTAAAGAGTTTATACAATCTTGGTGCATTACTTGATGTGTCCCATGCTAGCTCTTCATCTTTTAGAATGCTAGGTTGGTTAAATTTTATTTGGAATTTAAGCCTTCCTCTTAAGGTTTGTATTTTTCTATAGAGACTTTGTCAAAACATTGTGTTAGTCCCAACCTCTCTTATCCATCACCATTTTCCTATGTTGCCTCATCGTATTCAGTATGGGTATGATTTTGAGGATGCGTGTCATGCACTATTCAATTATCGTATTTCTATGTGAATATGAAACATAGCCCTTTTCATGCCTTGGTTATGAATTTGCAAAAGAGGTAGCCACTGATGCACTTCAAATGATAAAGGTTGACTTAGATCAGGGCCAATTTGAAATCTTTATGCTATGTTATTGGATGACATGGACTAGCTATAATAACACATAGCATGGTTCTTCTTACATGTAAGTTGATCTGGTATACAATTAGGCAATTATGTTTCACAAGAGTATCTTACTCTATTGGATTTTGTTCAACCTTCACCTAATTATAGCATAGCATGTAATAGTTGGTCTTCGCCTATTATTGACTACTTGAAACTGAATGTTGATGCTATCTTCATAGAATCAAATGGTTTGTGTGGTCTTGAGGCTGTGGCGCACAATAATGAAGGCTCTTTGATGGCTACCTTTGCTAGTAAAAATGAGAGAGTTCCTTCAATGATCATGGCCTAACTGATGGCGATAAGGGAAAGAATGTGGGTTGCTTTGGATAGCCTGTGTGGTAATAATATCTTATAGCTAATGTGGCAACAAAATTTGATAGCCTATGTGGCAATAAAGATTACAAATTCTTTGTTACATAAATATATGAGATGTTTATTTATTTATCTTTAAACATTTGTTTTGGTATTTGTGATTTATGTATCATTAATTATTTATTTATTAAGTATGCAAACTCATTCTTTCTTATTTAATTTTCTTTTAGGAAGAGTAGACTAGAAATTGCATCCAATATGTCTTTTGAAGTTGTTGTGCAGCAAACTAATAGGGATGGGCTAGTATGCAGTCTTTTAGTTTTTTCATTTGTACCTATACCCATGTATATTTTTGTTGTAAAATACTCAAAATAAATGAAGAAAAGCACTTCAATGATAATAGAATGGCATGAAAGAATTTTAATGATACAGTGCCATCTGGTACTTTATAAGATGTTGGGGTAAGATTGTTAAATATGGATAAATAATCCAAGTTACCTAGTAAACTTGGCAAAGTTAAAGAAACAATAATTTGTGAAATAGGATGCCATAGAAAAAGACTTGAATTGATCAGATCTAAGATTGACATTACATGAATCCAACCCAACATAATTTGTGGACTAACCAAAATTATTCCAATCCACATATCAATTCGATTAATCTAATTTAAATTATTTAAAAATTCAAATAATATTTTTTTTATTTTAAACATTTTAACAATAAGAGTGACCCAATCTAATCACCCCAAAACTTGAAAACTGATTCAACTCAACTTGTGACTCATAACTTAAAGTGACCCAATTTAAACTTACTAGAAAGACATAACCCAACAGTGACCCAACCTATTTGCCACCTTTACTTGTTAATGATTGCATTATTTTTTAATTCATTAAAAATGGTTGGTTTTATTACCATGTTTGTTCATTTTCTACATTTGTTTTGTGTTGGATTGAATATGATTATTTAAATGGTATTTTTTTTATGCATTTCTTTAGGTTTCTTTTAAGTGTTTTATTTTTTTGAATTTATCATTTTTATTTTTATTTATGTAAGTTGACAATGTTTATAGAATGGTCAAAATAAAGGATGACAAAAGCAAGGCTAAATAGTTTAGGTGGTCTAAACTAATATCTCATATGCTACTTATGATTTTGGTCGAAGAGGCTTTGAACTATCTTCAATATTTAAGTCAAATTCTTTGTACAAGCTACAAAAGAAATTAATAAAATTTTTAGAGTTGATTATCTTCCTCAGCATACTGAAAATCATCTTAAGACAGTGAAAAAATGAATGGACAACTATAACAACTATTCATGCCAAAAGTGGATTTAGATGGGATGATAATCTAGAAATTATTATTGTTGAAAAGAATGTATATGATGAAAAAGTAATGGTAGGTTATTTTAAATTCATTTCCACTCGCATGTTTGTTAATAACTATATTTTTGTATATTTTCCATACATAAAACATCCTAATCATGAAAATTATTTGAATAAAAATTTAAAATGTATGAGAAGATGTCATTGGTTGTATATTGCAATTGAAAGTTTAGCCAAATCTTTTGCTAATTTGGATATACATATTGACATAGACCTAACTCTAGTAAAAGACGAAGTTGAATTTGAAGAAGTGGAAAAAGGTAAAGATACATCTGCAACAAGCATTCCTTCAACTCAGTAAAGGTCTCAAAGAAAAAGAACACGAAATTATGATGCATAGGATGAAGGAATTGAGAAATTAGTTATGAAAGTTAAAGAGGTTATACTGGCCATTAAAAATATGAATAAAGAATGTCTTATTATTTCTCATCTCTGTGAATAAGTGATGAAAATTAAGGATTTTAATGAAATTACTCTTATGCCCATTTTTTATTACTTGATGTAATATGAAATGCTTGGGCAAAAAATGCAAATCTAAGAGATATTTGGATTTATCAACCAATATGATAGAGAGATTGTATTTTGAGATGCTTGAATAAAAGCTACCATACTTCTATAGTTACGTCCATTTTATCTACTATATGAATTGATGGTTGCCACTTATAGGCATTTTAAATTAGGTACATATAAAAATATATTATCATGAACATGTATTTGCCAGTATAGTTTCATTAATTTGGACATATGTATTATAGTTTGGTGGACATTTTATGTCATCTATGAAATATTTAATTAGGTTATGATTTTTTACTACTACATATTTTATGTCATCTATGAAATATTTAATTAGGTTATCATTTTTTACTCCCACCATGAATGATTATGTATATATATTTATTTTGACATTTATATTTTATTTTTAACATAATGTTTTAGCATGTTATTAAATTCATGTAAATATAGCATATATTTTAAGTTATATCAAAATACACGCGCGCGTGCGCGCCCACACACACACACACACACACACACACACACACACACACACACACACACACACACACACACACACACACACACACACACACATATATATATATATATATATATATATATATATATATTCTGAAACAACTGAAGCCTTTCATTGTGAAATTTTTTACTCTTGAAAATCAATTGCCCTAAGCTATCCAATATGGGTTTTCAAACTATATTATGATCACAAAAGGTTTAAAAGAAATTCATTAACTTCTATAGCAATCTTTTGAAAATCTCAAAGGATTGTGCTTATTCCTAAGTCACTATGATTTTAGGCTTAATAATTATTGAACTTGTATTATACCTTCACTACTTCACATAATATCTTAAACATGTAAATATTAAACTTTAATACATGAAAGAAATTTAAAGCAAATAGTTACAAAATCAAGATATCCATTCATAAACCAAAATTCAGAATTAATTAATAATCATATAAAAATTAATCAATTACGTTCCAATCCTTAGAAAAAAAAAATTAGCTACTTAAGATTTGGATTAAACACTGTAAAAAAATTTTATTTATTATGATACAAATTTTTGTGATGAAATTGATATTATCACAATTTATTATCTTATCATTACAAAATTAAAATTTGTCCCAATCCTCATAAAAATGATTAACTTGTGTTTGATAAATATTTTTATCATAATAAATGAATATAAAGAACATATAATGATAAAATAGTTTTTTGTCACACTATTTTATCACAAAATTATTACACTAATTTTGGCACCTATAAAATTACAAATAATGAAAAATTAATTTTGACACAATTGCACTTTTTCACTATATTTAATCAGTCAATAACTTATTATAAAATTAATTTATCATAATAAATAATTATCTATTATGATAAAATAACTTATCAATATATATAATGATAAAAAAAACACACAATTTTAATGTTAAAATTAATTTTATTAAAATTTTAGTGCCAAAATAAAAATATATATAAAGAGAAAATAATTTTGGCACAATAACACTTTTATCACTATATTCAATTATTAAAATATTACTATAAAATGATTACATCACAATAAATAATTTTTATTTCAAAATAACTTATCACAATAAATAAAAAATATATATAAATGTCAAATTTTTTGACATATCAATTTTATTTTTTATAAAATATAAGATTAAAATTAAACCATAAATTAAATCTATAAAACTATTTTTTATTAATATAAAATATACATTATTAAAAATGCTAAATAATATATGCACATCTAATAAATTCTTAAATACTAAATCAATTTTCTCCAATAGGAACAAATTTGTTGATACTCTTCCTATTTGAGGGTGATATTTTGAATCTTTATTAGACTTTAGGTTGTAAATTGATGAATACTTTATTTCATTTTGATTTTATAATTGAATATTTTATAACCATTTTGAGTTGAATAAAATAACTTACTTAATATTTCATATGTTTTTATTTTATTGCTTATTTCTTTTTTAAGACTTTTATTTTAAATAATAATTGTTAACCATTTCAAAGTCAATGAGCACCCCAAGAATTAAGATATGATGAAGTTAAATAGTTTAAAGTATATTTTATGATAATCAATTGATTTACAAAAGATATAAGTAATCATACTTCAAAACTTGACAGTTAAACATGTTGACTATAGAGGAAATCAAATATAGATGACTATTGAAAAGTGTCTCAATTCTACAAGTGGTATCAAAATCTAGTCATATGTTTGATAAGTGAGTTAGCAACGTATTAACCAGTCTATGTGGTAGAGGCTATGAAGTCAAGTCATAATGCAGACATGTAATAAGATATATAATCTTAATATTGGATTTCCATTTTGTGATAAACTTATTTGCTATAAAAAACAATTGTATCATTATAAGAATTTTTTATATTTAAGATTAACTATGATAAAAATAAATTTGTATTGTGATAAATATATACTAAAATTATATTTGTGACAAAATATAAATTTTATCATATATACAAATTAAGATGTGGTTCTTTTGATGAATATAATAACAAATTAATTTTGTTAAAATATATTTATTATGATAAATTTAATGGAAATTATGATAAATTATTTTGTAACGAAACACTAAATTTTTTGTAGTGTTAAAGCATGAATAAGAAACAATTGCATAGCTATAATAATCTTAAGAAAAGAAAGAAATTAATAGAAAAGTGTTTTAAAAAAATCCTTTATATGAATTTCTCCTAACAAAGGATTAAAAAAGGCTTCCAACTTTGTTTATGTGTTTCTCCTTATTTGATAATGATTTCAATGCTCAAAATTAATGTTTTGGGTCATTCTTCTCCTTGAAAAAATGAATAAGAGCTATATAGGGATCTAATGCTTAATGGTAATAACATTTGATTCACAAGCATTGAACTAGGGTGTAAAAGAACCAAAACAACTCATAAATTGATCAAGATTAACTTGAGAAATACTTGAAATCAGCTTCAGATTAATTAAGTCAAGCTCAAGCTACTTGAGTAATCAAACGAGCTGAATTTGAGTATCAAAATACTCAATTCGAGAGGTTTGCGAATCTAATTGAGTTTAGGCATATTTACAATATTATACAATCGAGCTTAATTGATCCATACTTAATCAAACTTATTTGAGCTTAATCAAGTTTATTCTAATCAAAATTTCAATTTATAATTTGTAAAAAAATTATATAAATAAACAAATATAATTGAGTCAAGCTTGAGTATTCGAGTACTCGATCGAGCTCGAGCTCGAGCTCAAACTTAAAAGTTAAGCTCGATCAACCTCAAGCTCAAGCTCAAGCTCGAGTATTCAAGTACTCGACTGAGCTTGAGCTCAAGCTTGAAAGTTAAGCTCGATCAAGCTCAAGCTCGACCTTGAGCTTCAAGTTTTGTAATCAAGCTTGAACTTAAGCCTGATAAAGTTTGACTTCGCTCAGCTCGATTACACGCCTGCATTACACGGCTTATGCTTCAAGCCATGCAACTTGATTAAGAATAACTTCATTGTAGTTGCTCTAAGGAAATATGTAAGGTTGTGCACTTTTTCTGAGCCTTTTTTTTCTTTAAAAGTTTTGAGTAGGCTGTTTCTAACGATTTTACATAAGTCATGCATGAGTAGAGCTGAGCATGGTTTTTGAAAAAATCAAACTCAAGAAATCAAACCAAATTGAATCGAAAATTAATTCTTTTGGGGTTTTTTTTAATAAGGATAACACCGAAGTCAAACTAAAGTTTATTTCAGGATGGTATAAGTCCTTCAATGATATGCCACATCGAGAATCAAAATGAATAAGATTGAATTGAATTGAATTATGTCGAAAATCAAATCGATATTAATATAATATAATATATTATACAATGATATATTTAATAAAAATATATTATATAAACAAAATACTTATATACATAACAAAATACTTATATATGTAATGTATAACATTATACATCATACATATATAGATATAAATTATAAAAAATTACATTAAACTAACCTTACAATTTTATTTTTTTTTCATTTTGCTCCCTCTTTAGTTTTGTAAACCTATTCTCCCTCTCTTTCCCCTAAATTTTATCTTCTTCATGATAACCCTAAAATCCATTTTTGTTCTCCTTCTCTCTTCCACCCGGTTCTAAAATCCATTTCTACCTTCCCTCTTTCTTCCTTTCTAATGTCATAAGCCTTTTACTCTCCCTCTCTCTCCCCCAAATTTATTGTTCATCTTTTTCGACAACCCTAAAAGCCATTTCATTTTATTCTTCGATCAATAAACCTAAATTTGCTTTTTGATATGCTCTTCTTTTCATGTCTCTTTCTCAAATTTCATTTTCTTCTTTAATCAATTATCTAATTCCATTATGGATTTCAACCAAACCCTAAAATTTTCTTTTCTTCTTCGAGATATCCTAAAAATCAGAAGACAAAGAAGAGCAATAAGAAGAAGAAAAAGACAAAGAAAAGCATTGCTAATAAGTCCATATATTCTCTCCATCTCTCTAGTTTATTGAATGCATGGTTATTTGTAATATTAGGTAACTTGAATTTTGCTAATTTCTAATATTTTTTTAAAAAAATCTATTACGTGATTTTACTTTTTCTATTTACAAATTGCCATGTTAGGTACTTAGAATTTTTAGGTGTAACATTAGTAGCTTAGGTGCCATTCAAACATTGAATTTTAAGGTACATTATTTTTTGTCGTTTCTTTGCTCTTGATTATCTATGTTGAGATGATATTTGGCTTTAAATTTTTGGATTATGACTAGTGATGAAATTTGGCTTTAAATTTTTGGATTATCATTTTAGAGAAATTTATGGGTGCATACTTATTGATTTTACTAATATATAAATTATGAGCTAAACCTTATTATATATGCTTGTTAATTAGATTGGATTGATGAATTGAAATTGATGTATATATTGAGATAATCTCACATGTTTTTCCTTTATTTTCTGTTATTTTATATTATTATTCTATTATGTTTTGATCATATATTAGTTTCTGTTATGTTTGACATTTTGTTATATTTTGTTAATTACTACTTAATGTTTTATTTCTATGTTTTGATTGATTCTAATTATTATATTTTATGGGTATAAATGGTTAAAAGGAAAATCCCACCATCATCAATGTAAGGAAACTTCGAAGTCTTATTATTAGCACGTCTTCCACAACCATCAAGTGATAATGCATATTTTATTGGAACCTCAACATTAAGAGTATGTAGTAGTCTCCACGTAGTGGAGTCAATTACAATTGGCTCTCAAGTTGCAACTGCAGCTACAATGCACCTATCAGTGCCACTAGTGTCTGATAATGCTTCTACTACTACACCGATCCTTATAATGTCAATAGTAAAAAGTCTAGGTTAAATATGTGGATGCATTATGAAAAACTCAAAGATAAGGATGGAAATAAAACTAAGAGGGTAAAATGCATATGGTGTGAGAAAGACTATTAGGGTAGCTCTACCATAGGGACTTCTAAACTTATGAAACATTTAATATATTCTTGTAAAAAGACAGCTACCGATATTAAGAAAGAGTTCTTAAACTATAGTAAGATGTTTGATAAGTCATAAAAAGTTTTAACTAGGGTTAAGGGGAGTGAATGTGAGGAGCCTAAGTTGAAATGTTCAAAGTTTGATTAGCAAAATTAAAAAGAAGGCTTAGTTAAAATGATAATAAAGGATGAACTACATTTTAGATTTATAGAGAAGGAAGCATTTATAAAATGGGTGGCTAAGAATCTTCCTAAGTTTGTTATTCCATTATGGTTTACTGTTGTTAGAGACTATTACTCTTTTATTTATGAGTAAGAAGAAAAAACTATAAAAGTTTTATTGCAAGTCAATGTCAGAGAGTATCCTTGACAACTTATACATGGATAAGCTGGCAAAATTTGAGCTATTTGTGTTTAACTACTCATTTTATAGATAAAGAATGGAATATGAATAAGATAATTTTAAATTTTTGTGTTAGTAAGAGTCAAAAAGGGAGTAATATAGGAAATATAATTGATAGTTGCATGGAGAAGTAGGGTTTCTCTAAGCTCATGTGCATTACTATTGATAATACATCTAATAATGATACAATAATAGCTCAATTGAAAAGAAGGCTAGTGAAAAAAGCTGCATGTGTGTTAGGTGGAGAGACATTTCACATGAAGTGTTTTGCCTATTCTCGAATTAATTATGAAGGATGGCCTTGATATGGTTCAAGGTTCCGTCAAAAGAATAAAAGCTACATTGAAGTATATTAGGAGTAGTCCATAAAGGATGGATGTGATGGACTGAGAGGCGATAAGACAACCCAAGAGGGGGTTGAATTGGCTTGTAATAAAAAATAAAAAAATAGACTACTAATTCAAATATTGCAGAAGCAACAAACATAAATTGAACATAGAATTTTTATAGTGGTTCAGTAACTTGTCTACTTCATTTCCTAAGCTTTCATTTAGGCCTATCTATTCTTTTTTAGGCTCAAGAACAAAACCTTTCCTTTTCTAGATAAGGAAGAACCTTCCTTTTTTAAGGCTCAAGAATAACCTTTCCTTTTATAGATTCAGGAAGAACGTACCCCTTGGTATTTTTCTAGGCACAATACCAAACTTTACAATCATTAGCAAGGAAAGATCCAAGCAATGTCTATAACTCTCAAATAGGTAGCTAATACACAATTGGTGCTTAAGAAAAATCTACTCTAAAAAAGAGTAACAAAAACAAACCTTACTCTATCCAAAATACAAACAACACCAAAAAAGGTTTGCATAAATAATTACAAGGAGTTATAAAGATGTTTACAATGATTTCTAGTCTTTTCTCTAACCTTTCTAAACTCTAAAAATGCTTCTTATCTAGCCAAGCTCTAAAACTAGCCATTGGAACTATTGATATTGTGTCTAATAACTTTTTCGCAAAACTAGCCGTTAGAGATGGCAATACCCATTAGACTTATAACAGTTACTTCTAATGCCTGTTGAATGTTTTTCAATGCTCGTTAACTTTGACTATAATGTTTGTTAGAGAGAGAATAATGTTTGTTATTCATTTTTAGAAAGATTGAACTTCATGCTCTATTTTTTAAACTTTGCATAATTGCTTTCCATGCCCATTGAGCAATTTATAATACCTATTAGAGACTCTTTCAATGCCTATTGAGAAGGGCCAATGCCTATTTCAAGTTCTAAAAGTTTTAGCTCAAGCTTAGACATTTTTCCCTCAGCTGTTGCGAATCTGCAATGCCTGTTGCTAGCTCAGATCAACGCCTGTTGTTAAACTTCAACGTCAGTGGCAAGGTCCAACACAACTCAACCTGGAGTACTTCTCCAAAGCCCGTTGCGATGTCTAAAAGACTTTAGCAAAAGAGCAACATCCAATCAGCATTCATTGCTCATTTTTTAATGCCCGTTAAATGGTTTAACGCTCATTGGGAGATGTTCAACTCCCATTGAATTTGCACAATGCCCATTGAACTTGTTCTATGCATTTAACATTCATCGGGTCTTAGAGCCACATGTTCTCCAAACATTCTCCTCTGGCATTCACAACAATCTCCCCTTTTAACGTTGGTCGGGTTTGTTCAACACATCAAACAAACACTAAAGTATAAACACTATAACTTTTCTTGGTTTTGTTATAGTTCAGTTATTATTCAAAATGTTATCATTCAAAACACATCATTCAAAGTAGAGAAATGAGTCTAATACCTTGGGGTTACATGTTCTCTAAACACTCTTCCCTTAGCATTCACAACAATCTCCTCATGTTTGAATCATGACAAAACTAAGATGCTTTTATACCAAAAATATAAAACTTAAACACATAGAGGATACCAAATGTTGAAACACAAAACTATAAGTAAAATGCCTACCAAAATACATAACAATCAAAATAACCATATAAAATTTGATACCAATTCAACATAATGTTTGATACTAATTATTGGAATATCCATACAAGGCTTGATACAAAGTATGCTACTTAAAAAGCCACATAAATACCAAATGTTGTACCACATAAGATAGCAAATGTTGTACCGCATAAGATACTAAATGTTGGATGTTAAACACATAAAAAGATACCAAGAGTAAGGCTATGCACATAAGTGATACCAAATAAAATAATCAAATCATAAAATCAAAGTATCCAAAACTTCTCCCTTTTTTTGTCATCATGACAAAAAGATATACAAAAATTCTATCCTAAATACAAACATACAAGCATTATCTTCATAAACATTAGACCAAGTTCCTTAAAGAAAAGAAACATGATGTTTTCAAACATACAAAACAAACAACAAAGGAAAAATCCTCCTATCTATATGTTTTCTTCTAACAAATCACCCAAGATATTGAAACACAAATTCAGTCGACATAACTTGGGGTTACATGTTCTCTTCACAAATTAAGGAAAACAAGAAATGAAGGATAGTTGTTGGAGATTCCTAAAATAAAACTTCAAATTGATACCAAAGTTGGTTCATAAAGCAAACTCCCCTATAGCAAAGTATGTTGAACAAAAACAATAGGAGGGATAGAGATACATTATAGTTAATGATATCAACTGATACAATTGTTGTGTTTTCCAAAAATATAAATCTTTTTCAAAAACTTTAGCTCCTTTTCAAATTCTACAGCTTTAATCACCATTTCATTCTCCATTTATGAATGCTTTCTTAAGCTCTTGTGTAGAGCATTAATGAGGTGGCATCTTAAAAGATTGGCGCCTAAATCGTGAAGGAACCTTTGCATCCTTACAATACTTGGTCCATAATTAAAGGTGTGATTTGCTTTTAGCCTGTGAGACTGGGGATGAAGGCAACTATGATCATACATATGTGGTTTTTATATATGCACCCTAGAATGAGTGTGATCATGTGCAATTTTTCTTTTAGGTGTAGAGTGTAGCACATTCTGCCATCTTGGCTTATGAGATGCATACATGTAAGCATGATTAGTCTTTTGCTTAGGTTTTTTAGTGTATGCATGTGCGAGTGTTATGCTCTTAGGCTTTACATTGGCATTAGCCTTTTGTAAAGAGGTTAATGATTTAACACCTTGGACACTAGGTGTGTTAAAAGGTGAAGCTCTAACAATTACAATTTTAGAAGTGGAGGAAGAGCATGATTTTATCCAATGCCATGTTTCACACCAGTATCTCTTTGAGAGTCTAAAAGTAAATCCAATTTTTCTTTTCCTTAAGTAAAATTTGAAACAGAGTTTTTCAAATTCAAAACCTCCTTTTTCAAACTATCATTTTATTTGGAAAGAGTTTCATAAAATTTCTTTTTAGAATTTAACTCTTCATTTTCTCTTTCCAAAACATCTATTTTCATTTTTAAAAATTCCCTTTCATATGAATCCAAGAAAAGTGCTTTTGAAAGTAATTCCTTTTTTTCTTTTCTCAAACATTTCAACTTATTTAAGAAGCTCATCTTTAATTTTAGAAATGGAGAATTTTTCATTTTTCAAAGATCCATTTTCATTTCTCAAAATTATATTTCTATAAAAAGATTTGTCCAAATTATTATTTGTTAATTTTAGGCCTTAATAAGATTTTCTACTATGAACATCTCATTGATATCATCATCAGATCTGCATACATCATTTGAAGAGTCCTTATTCTATTCATCCTTCATGGCCATGAAACATCTAGCTTTCACTTTCATCTTGGCTTTCCTTTTCTTAATTCTTCTATTACAAGAGAATTCATCATCACTTGTGGATATAAAATTCATTAAACTTTGTTGGCTTAGTGCACTAAGAATGGGGGGTTGAATTGGTGGCTGTTTTTAGAATTAAGAATAAGAGTTTAAATGTTTAGAAGGTAAAGAAGAAGATGAAAGGAAATAACACAAAGGTTTATAGTGGTTCAAGTATTAACAAATCCTTCGTCCATTCCCCAATTCTTCACAATTAGGTAGTTCACTCAACTTAAACTGGTGTTTCTAAGCTCACACCAAACTTCTACAACTTGTGTTTATGGCTCATACAAAAACCTTACAACTTATGTTTTCTAGGCTTACACAATAACTTCTCTCAAGTGTTTTGTATAGGCTCATACCTCAACCTCTTACAAGAATTTTGAATCTAGGCTAACTCTCAACCTCTTACAATTGTGTTTATTGCTCACACCTAACAATCAATAGCACATAAATGAGAATGAAAGATTGAGTAGAAAATTTACAAGAGTTTGGCTACAAATTAATGAATTCTCTGCATTTACATATGTTTGGTGGAGTATTTATAGCCCACATCCACCAAAGAGACGTTACTCTAAAACTATCAACAAATCTCCAAGTTATGCTAAGCAGATTTTACATTAAATGTTTGTCAGGCAGAAGTCGCAATTGCTAGTACCATTTCATGATTGTGAATTTCCAATTACACTGAAGAGCTAGAAATTATGGCAGAAAACCCCGTTTTGTGTCTAACGGCTAGTCCACGTGTCGCTTGTCCATTGGTTATCCAAGAAATGTAGTCGTTATATTCTACTAACTTTTTAAAAGTCGCAGTTGCGAGATCACAGTGTCTGAAGAGCGACTAAAATCACAAATTCCTCTATTTGGCGAGGGAACTATAACTCCTTGAGTCGTAGTCGCTACTAATAATTTGCGCTTATGATTTTTTATCTTCAACAGTTACCTAAGACATTTGACATGTTGTGGTTGTGGCTTTAATTCCCTCCTTTGTCACTATGAAAGTCGTGATCGTGAATCCATACGCAGTACTCATCGTGAATTCCTCTGTGACTCAAGCTCACTTCCTTCGGCTAAGTTGCAGCTGTGAATTCGCCCTCGAATTCCTCTAGCCTAGCCTCATCCATCCTTATGACTGATTCATGGTCACAATTTAGGATATACACACTGTGAATTTGGATGAACTTCTCAAGGTTGGAGATTTTGAATTCCATCTAACTTCCAATGAAAAAACTAACTTATAATCTGTAAAACAACACTTAATAAAAGTATTAGAACTAATCAATCTATATTGTCAAGATTAAAACATGTTCATGACTTAGGTTTAACCAACCTAGTCCAATGGTCTCCCTCTTTTCTATTTTGACAACTTAGATTGATCTTAAGGGAAAACAAATGCATGAGTTGTGAAGTTGGGATGGTGAATGATTCAATGGTAAATGATTTAATGAATACTTAAAAAATTTCTAGTTAATGAGCAAAGTAAAATTCTAAGTATGAGAGATAAACAATGCTCCCCCTTAACTTATATTTTTCTCTTCCAAACTATTTTATCCACATAATTCTCTTTCCCTTTGGTAAGATCAAAAAGAGGGTGAATGGAGAAGATCAAATAAAATACATAAAGATGAGATAAAATCATCATTAGAGTTATCATAAAAATAAATTCAACACAACATATGAGACAAATGATTGCAAATCAAACATTTTTATTTATTCATAAGATATGGGATCAATAACTTTACATCAAAGATTTAAAAAAATCCTAGTCTAAAAGATTAGAGAATCGTCATCATCTTCGAAATCATCTTGCTCTTCATTGTCTCCTCCTCCTTTAACTTCGTCTCCATCCTTAACCTCTTAGTTGCCTTCCTCCTTCGGTGTGTCTTCATAATAATCAAAATTTGGTAGATGATAGGGAGCAACACCCATTTTCTCTTGTAGGTCCACCAGGTCATTGTGCAAGTGGGAAAGAAGGAGAAATCTTCTCTTCAACATCCTCATCACCTTATCTAACTTTCAGTTAATGGTGGCAAGAGAAATTTTGGTCTTAGATTTTGGCTAAGGATGTGGGACAGGTATTGCTCCTTCTTCAATGACAATCCTTTTTCTTTTGGAGGCTTAGGATGTTTCCAGCTTTTTGGCCATTAAAGCACCCAAAGTATAGGCATATAAATCTAGGTGAATGGCTTTGGCATTGATAAGGTAGGTGAGGTCCAAAAATTTTGGGAAGGAAGGAGTTTCTTTATGAGGAATTTTTCATTTTCCTCATTAAGAGTACCAACATATCTATAGATGACAGTTATATGGAAAGGAAAGAGAAATTGACTCTTAGGTTTAGTGTTCATGTGAATCAATTTATAAGGCAGAAAAGGAAAGCAAGGTCCTTTTAGGATACCTTTTTGTTACCATCACCTCTAGCGTTAATAGAGAAGGTGATGATGTGATAAAGTAACAAAAAGGATGGGTTTTGATGTATTTGGCTAAGAAGGTTTTGGGATCATGTTTGGTCCTGATAGAAACTTCGGACCAAAACTCAGAGTAAATGACATCAACTACGAAGATAATGAATGGAATAATATCTCAGACTTGAAGATTGAAAAGGTTGGACAATTGTTCGAAAGTGATAAAGTAAGGGGTCTCCAAAAGTATGAAATATTAACCCGTATTGTCCGGCATGGGATTCAACTCTCCGACTTAGAGTCACAGTGCATATGAACTCTCTCACGATTTCTTCATATCCAGGCTCATCCCGAAAGATTAATTTGTTCCATCCCAAATTGGAGAGAAAAGCATAGATCTCGTCTTTGATCCCTAGAGACTCTAGAGGAAAAGTAGAAGGGATTTTTTTTGGAAAGATGATCTTAGAGGCATTAGCCTTATAGCGATCCTTCTCCTCTTTTGTAATCCCGTTCATTTAATGTAGGGCTGATGGTGCAAAGGGTTGGGCTACTACCTTGCCCTTATCTGCTCTTAAAGCTTTTATAGGAGCCATTGGAGAGGGTAGGAAGTTTTGGAGATGTTTGAGACTAGGAGAGAAGATAAATTGATTTGGTGTAGCAAGTAATGATGAAAATCACTATTTATGGGGTTATATAGGCATAAAAATGGTGTATAAATAGCAAGAAACGACTAGAATGTGAATAATGAAATGTTAGAAATGGTTGGAAGTCAAATCAAATTAATATGTGGCAATTACTAGAATTTGCAACCGCTAAATAAAAGTCGTGACTGCTAATTCTAAAACATATTAGTAACGGACAAAAAAACCTCGGTAACTAGCACGCACAATGATCAAAAATTTGAATTTTCAATTGAATTTATGGTGGAGAACAAAAATCGCGATCGCGAATTGATAATTGTTAGTCGGATAAAATAAACCTATAATTCCCGACTGTGAGTCAAGAAATAGCGACCGCGAATTATAAGGCAAGAAGGATAACAATGAAAAAGTCAAATTTGACATTTAAAGTTGTGATCCACTTTAAATATTGATGCTTAATTTATGCAAATTGGGATAGAAGAGCACAATCGCATTTAAAATTAAGACATCCAAAGATAAATATCACAAACAATTAACACATAACAATCAAACAAAAGATCAAACTTTTTAGTTTAAAGAATTTCCATCAAGCATTCCCTATTCTCTCTTAATAAAGTTCAACCCTTCTTTATTAAGAGGTTTAGTGAAAATATTCGCAAGTTGATGATTTGTGTCTATAAGTTCTAACACAAAATCACTATTTTGGACATGATCTCTAAGAAAATAATGTCTAATATCTATATGTTTGCTCATTGAATGTTGGATGGGATTCTTAGAGAGATTTATTGCATTTGTGTTGCCACATTTGATGGGAATGTGATCAACAACTTTGTTGTAATCCTTCAATTATTGTTTCATCCAAAGCACTTGGGTGCAACAACAACCCACCATTACATATTCAACTTCAACGATGGATAAGGCAACCGAAACTTACGTCTTACTAAATTAAGACACTAAATATTCTCTTATAAATTGGCAAGTTTCAAAAGTGCTCTTCCTACCTAAAAGACTATTGGCATAATCCGCATCCGAGCAACCTATGAGAATAAAAGATGAATCTCTAAGATACCATAATCCTAAATGCAATGTGTTATGCAAGTATTTGAAAATTCTTTTGACAGCATTCAAATGTGATTCCTTGGGATAGAATTGAAATCTAGCACACATACATGCACTAAACATAATATCACACATACATGCACTAAACATAATATCACACATACATGCACTAAACATAATATCAGGTCTAGAAGCGGTAAGATAAAGTAAAGAACAGATCATACATCGATATGTCTTCTCATCAACCGTCTTATCCGATTCATCTTTATCCAATTTGATGGTACCACTCATGGGTGTTTTTGTTACTTCACATCCATCCATGCCAAATTTCTTGAGTATGTCATTTATGTATTTGGCTTGGTTGATGAAGATCCCTTCTTTAGTTTGCTTGATTTATAGACCAAGGAAAAACTTGAGCTCTCTCATCATGTTCATATTGAATTCCCTAGTCATAAACTTAGCAAAATCCTCACATAAAGATTCATTAGTAGTACCAAAAATGATATCATCAACATAAATTTGTACTATTAGTATAACATTTATGCCTTTTTACAAATAAAGTTGTGTCTACCTTTCCCTTTTCAAAATTGTTTTTGAAAAGAAAAGAGTTAAGCCTTTCATACCAAGCTCTTAGAGCTTGTTTCAACCCATATAAGGCTCTATACAATTTAAAAACATAATTTGGAAAACTATGTGATTCAAAACTAGGAGGTTGTTCAACGTAAACTTTCTCCTCAATAACACCATTTAGAAAAGCACTCTTGACATCAATTTGAAATAATTTAAAATTCATATGACATGCATAAGCTAAAAGAATCCTAATGGCATCTAACCTTGCAACGAGGGGTACAAGTTTCATCATAGTTTATGCCTTGCTCTTGGTTGTAATCTTTTGTAACCAATCTAGCCTTATTCCTAGTGATGAAACCTTGCTCATCTAACTTGATCCTAAACACCCATTTGCAACCTATAATTGATTGTTCCTTAGGCCTAAGAACAAGTTCTCATACATTATTTATCTCAAATTGGTTGAGGTGAAGAAATAAAAGCAAGATTTTTATCTAAAAAGTTGAGTTGAGATCTAGTACTTACACCCTTTGAAGTATCACCAACGATTAAATCTTTGGGGTGATGCTTGGAGAATCTCCAATCTTTGGGTAGATCTTGACTTAGCAATTCTTCTTATTGATGTTAAGGATCTTTATCTACTCTTGATGACTTTTACTCATCCTTATCTTTTTCTTCCTCTTTCCAATTTCAATTTTTCAAAATCACCTATAAGATCATCAACAAAAGTACCTTTCCCAAGATCAAGCTTACTAGATTCATCAAATACAATATTCATAGACTCTTCAACTACTATAGAACATTTGTTAAAGACTTTATAGGCCTTACTAGAGGTGGAATAACCTAAGAATATACTCTTATTAGTTTTTTAGTCAAATTTTCCAAGATTATCGTTGGTATTCAATATATAGCACTTGCATCCAAATACTCTTTGGTATGATATCTTAGGTTTTCTACCATTCCATAGCTCATAAGATGTTTTATTGAGAATGGGTCTTTTAAAAACTCTATTTGCAATGTAACACGATATATTAATAGCTTCGGCCTAAAAGTAATTTGGTAAGGAATACTCATTGAGCATAATTCTAGCCATCTCTACTAGTGTTCTATTTTTCCTCTTTACAACACCATTTTGATGTAGTGTTCTAGGAGTTGAAAAATTATGGAAAATCTCATTCTCTAAGCAATAATATTCAAAAGACTCATTTTGAAATTCTTTTCCATGGTCACTTTTTATAGAAGAAATGAAGTAACCATTTTCGTTTTTTTTTTTTCGCAATACTTTTAAAAGAATCAAAAGTATTGTACTTATGAGCTAGAAATGATACCCAAGTAAACCTAGAGTAATCATTAACTAGGACTAGTGCTTAATGTTTTCCACCTAAACTAACACTCCTAATAGGTCCTATTAAGTCCATATGAATTAATTGAAAAGGTCTAGATGAACTTATAATGTTCTTTGCTTTAAAAGAGGATTGATGTTGCTCCCCCATTTGGCAAGGACCACATGTCTTATCTTTATAAAACTTTAGCTTGGGAAGACCTTCAACTAGCTTTCCTTTTGATAAGCTTTGCAATAGATCCATGCTCGCATGTCCAAGCCTTCTATGCCATAGCCAAGCTTCATTACTAAAAGACATAAGATACTTAAAAGATTGGTTAGTCAAATTGTCTAAGTCAATTAATTCCTTTCTCCCTTGAAAATTACCTTTTTATCCACTAATGTGGTAACTAGGTATTCTTTAAGGTCAAAGGTGACTTTGTTACCTTTGTCATATAATTGACTTACACTAAGCAAATTATATTGCAAGTTATCAACTAGCAAAACATCATTAATTAAAGAGCAACCATTCTTACCACTAGTTCCAATGCCAATTACCTTACCCTTGGCATTATTACCAAATGTGACATTGCCACCTTCTTTTTCCTTTAAGGCCATGAATAGCTCCTCATTACCCGTCATGTGCTTTGAGCATCCACTATCCACATGCCAATCGTTTGATTCATTGGTGGCTGCCAAACACCCCTACACAACATAAATAAATCATCTTTCTAAGGGGTTAGGTTTTGAAGGATCCTCCAATTGGAGATGTGCCTTCCTAATGTAACAAAAAAACATTTATATGTCCATACTTCATGCAATAATGGCATTTGAGTGTAGACCTATGTGTCTCCCTCCTATGCAATGCCTTAGTATGAGTGGGGGGTTTTCTCATACCAACAAGATATGTGTAAGAGCATGGACATGCATGAATAGGTGTAGGTGGGTATTTTCTATATGTGTATGAATTATCATGCCTTTTATTGTATATGTAAGCATGATTGGCCTTTTTAGAAATAGGACTTGAGCCTTGTTGCACTTTCTTTTTGCCCTTAGGCATTAGGGGTTTAGTGCTTTGGGCACTTTTCTTTCAAACAACCTCAATACTTGAAATTTCAAGTGTTGAGGTTTTAATGAATGTAGTGGATAGAGATGTAGAAGAAGAGGCTCCATTGAGGCCTAAACCATGCCTAATCAAGGGAGATCTTTGTGATACAATGAGTGTATCCAAAGCTTCCTTACCCTTATGAAACTTTCTCCTTTCAAAGAGTCATTCTCTTTTCTTAATGAAGCTAGAGATGAAGATGATTTGGAAAGATCTTTCATTGACTTCTTGAGTTCTTCATTTGAAGCTCTCAATTCACTTACAAGGCTATTAAGGGATTTGAATTCATCCTCTAATTTATTATACTTCTTGTAAGTTTTCATTTATGGCTTATATTTGTCACATTTCATGGTGAGAGCTTTTAAAAGCTCATCATCTACATCATCTAAATCATCATATTCATAATAAGAATGAGGTGAAGAGCTTACCTTATTAAGAAAGTCCTCTTGAGTTATAAAGCATATGTTAGCAATCTCTACTTCTTTATCATCTTCACTTGAGCTATCATCCCCAGTGGCTTTGAAGTTCTTCCTCTTGTCTTTGTCCCTTTTCTTCTTCTTCTTTAGCTTGGGGTAATTACACTTAATGTGGTCTTGCTTGCCACACTCATAGCAAGTGACATCATTTTATTTCTCTTTGGGAGTTGGAGTTACTTTCTTGAAGTTCCTTCTTTCTTTTCTTCTTATAATTAGCTCATTGGTCCTTCTAAAGAGCATTGCAAGTCCTTTCTCCTCCTTGTCACTCTCCTTTTTCACTTGAGGCTATTTCTATTTCCTTTTCCTTTGAAGATGATTTGAGTGCCAAGGTCCTTTTTTCTGGTTTTTCATATTTCTCCCCTTGACCTCTCATTCTCTTCATTCATCCATCCTTCTTTAAGGCTAACTCATGAGTTAAGAGTTTACCTATTAAGACATCCATTGGTAGATTTCCTATTTCAAAGTTGGACTATTGGATACTACATACTCTTGCACCAAATTTTTCAAAAGGTAAAGATTTCATAATTTTGGAATTTACCTCATAATTTATAAGAGCCCTACTGAACTTCTTCATGTTGGTGACAATAGCTAGTAGCCAATTAGTCATATCTATTATGCTTTCTTTCTCATTCATCATGAATAGTTCCCACTCTATCACATACATCTCAAGTCGGCTGGATTTCACCAAGGTGGTGTCCTCATGATAGCTTTCCAATACCTTCCAAATACCATGAGTAGTTTGGCAATGTTAAACCCTTCCAATTTTTTCTCTTGAGAGAGAACTTAGAAGGATTGTCATGGCTCTTTTATTTTTGCCATTGGATTTTTTGTGTGCTTCAACCCATACTTCTCTAGGGATTAACTCTTCACTCTCATCTACAACTTTGGTGGGTAGCTTCCACTCTTTAACAACAATATCTCATAGATCCACTACATCGGTATCTAGATAGATCTCCATCCTATATTTTCAATGAGTATGGTCTACTTCATCGAAATAAGGCTTAAGGTGGGTATGGATTCCTTCTTGTGCTAAGATCTTTACTCATAAAATTAAGGTTTTTTGGGAGACTTGGCTCTAATACCACTTGTTGGCCTAGTGCTCTAAGAAGGGGGGTTGAATTGATGGTTGTTTTGAGAATTAAGAAGGAGAGTTTAAGTGTTTAGAAGGTGAAGAAGAAGATGAGAAGAAATAACACAAGTGGTTCAGGTATTAACAAACCCTACATCCACTTCCCAATCTTCACAATTGGGTTTTCATTCAACTTAAACTGGTGTTTCCTAGCTCACACCAAACTTCTACAACTTGTGTTTACGGTTCACACAAAAATCCTACAACTTGTGTTTTCTAGGCTCACACCATAACCTATCTCAAGTGTTTTGTATAGACTCATACTTCAACCTCTTGCAAGATTTTTGAATCTAGGCTAACTCTCAACCTCTTATAATGGTGTTTATTATTCACACATAAATGAGAATGAAAGATTAAGTAGCAAATTTGTAAGAGTTTGGTTACAAATTAATGAATTCTCTTTCATTTGCATCTGTTTGGTAAAGTATTTATAGCCTCATCTACCAAAGAGACATTACTATAAAACTATCAATAAATCTTCAAGTTATGCTAGGCATATTTTGGATTAAATGTTTGTCAGGCGAAAGTAGCGGTCGTCACTACCATTTCGGGGTTGTGAATTTACAATTTGCACTGAGGATCTAGAAATTACAGCAGAGAACCTTATTTTATGTCTAATGGCTAGTCTACGTGTCAGCTGTCCATTAGTTGTCCAAGAAATGTAGTTATTGTGTTCCACCAGCTTATTAAAAGTCATGGTTGCAAGATCACTATGTCTTGGGCGCGACTTAAATCATGAATTCCTCTATTTAGTAAGGGAACTTTAACTCCTTAAGTCACAATTGCTACCATAATTTGCCCTCACAATTTTTAATCTTCAACAGTTACCTAGGATACTTGACATGTTGTGGCTATGGCTTTGGTTCACTTCTTTGTCACTATGAAAGTCGCAGTTGCAAATCCAAATGTGATAACCACTGCGAATTCCTTTGTGACTCAAGCTCACTTCCTTCCGCTAAGTCGCGACTTTGAATTCACCCGTGAATTTCTCTGGCCTAGCTTCATCCATCCTTATAATTAATTCACGATTGCGATTTAGGATATACACACTACGAATTTGGATGAACTTCTCAAAGTTAGAGATAGGTTGGAGATTTTGAATTCCATCTAACTTCCAATGAAAAAACTAACTTATAATCTACAAAACAATACTTAATAAAAGTACTAGAACTGATCAATCTCTATTGTCAAGATCAAAAGAGGTTCATAACTTAGGTTTAATCAACCTAGTCCAACAAGCTTCGTCCTTTCTTTTCCTCTTGATAGTAGTCTTCTAACTCCATGAATATATTGCTTCCTCTCATCTGAGTTGGTCCATTTTTTAGAAAGCTTCCACATAAAGAAGACTTAATAGTTGTCATGACTGTATCTCTCTTGCACTTAAGCTTTAAAAGAAGTGATACCAAATGATGGACTGAGTGGTGATGAGGCAACCCAAAAGGGAGAATAAATTGGATTGTAATAAAAAAATAAAAAATGCAACCACAAATAACTAATTCAAATATTATAGAAATAATAAACACAAATCGAACATAGAGGTTTTATAGCGATTCGACAACTTGCCTACTCTACTTCCCAAGCTTTCACTTAGGTTTGTCTATTCTTTTTCAAGATTAAGAACAAAACCTTTCCTTTTTTATGCTAAGGAACACTCCTTATATTTTGGGTGTTTCTTTTCTAGGCATAATACGAACCTTTATAACCACTAGCAAAGAAAGATCTAAGCAATGTTTGTGCCTCTCAAATATGTCGCTAATACATAATTAGTGCTTAAGAAAAATATACTCCCAAAAGAGTAACAAAAACAAACCTTACTCTACCTAAAATATAAGCAACACCTAAAAAGGTTTGCACAAATAATTACAAGGAGTTACAAAGATGTTCACAATAATTTCTAGCTTTTTCTCTAACCTTTCTAAACTCCAAAAATGTTATTTAAATAGCCAAGCTCCAAAACTAGCCATTAGAATAATTGATGTTTTGTCTGACAACTTTTCTACAAAACTAATTGTTAGAGATGACAATACTCATTGTTCTTTAATAACACTCATTGAACTTGTAATGGTTACTTTCAATACCTATTGAATGTCTTTTAATGCCCATTAGCTTTGACTACAATGCATGTTGGAGAGACAACAATGCATATTATTCATTTTCAGAAAGTTTGAACTTCATGCTCTATTTTTCAAACTTTGCACAGTTGTTTTCCACATCCGTTAAGTGATTCACAATGACCATTAGAGACTCATTCAATGTCTATTGAGAAAGGTCAATGCCCGTGTTAAGTTCTAAAAGCTTTAGCTCAAGCTTAGACACTTTTCCCTCACATATAGTGAATCTACAATGCCTATTGCTAGCTCAGATCAATGTCTGTTATGAAACTTCAATGCTCGTGATGAGGTCCAGCACAGCTTAACTTGGAGTCCTTCTCTAACACCCATTGCAAAAGGGACAACACCTGTTATGAGGTCCGAAAGACTTTGGCAAAAAGCATCATCCAATCAACATCCATTGCTCATCCATCAATGCCTATTGAATGGTCCAATGCCCATTGAATTTGCACAATGCCTGTTGAACTTGTTCTAGCCCTTTAACATTCATTGGGTCTTGGGGTCACATGTTCTTCAAATATTCTCCCTCTAATATTGATAACAATCTCCCCTTTTAATGTTTGTCAGGTTTGTTCAACACATCAAATAAATACTAAAGTACAAACATTAGAACTTCTCTTGGTTTTGATATCATTCAAAACCATAGTTTTGTTATCATTCAAAACACATCATTAGAAGTAGAGAAATGATTCCAATGTCTTAGAGTTGCACGTTGTCCAAACACTCTTCCCTTAGCATTCACAACAGGATGTGTTTAAAAAAGTAACTAATTTGGTAGCCATTAAGTCATAATCTTGCCTACAATTAGATTATTCTATAAGGTGGAATTCCACTTTTCTCATGTTAGAATCCTCCTTGAATTACCATAAGGCATTTGAGGGGTTAAAGGACATTGATATAAAATATATGATAGATTTGGGCATTGATTTGCCTAATGAGGGTGATTAAAATAGAGCTAGGATGTTGTGTAGATTTCTAACCAACTTCTGTAAAGTTACTTGTAAGTTATCTAGTCTTTTTATTGCACATCTAGCTTATGTTTTCCTGGGGTTGTAAACTATTGAAAGAATTAAGTGTTTTATGAAATGGATGATGATAATGAGTTGAAAGAGATGGCTAGCCAAATGAGAGCAAAATTTGATAAATACTAGGGTTGTTCACATAAAATGAATATGATGATATTTATTACAAGTTCGTTAAACCCTAGATATATGCTTAAATACTTTAACTACAAATATGTGACATTTTGTGGGGAGGCAGAGGTTAAAAAATTAGTTGAGAGAGTATTGTAGGCATTAAATTCCATCATAAAAATGTATAAGTGTACTACGGGTGAGAGGGCGAAAACCAATTCTGCTAATAAGAATGTGGATTTTTTGGAGTTGGTACAAGTGAGTACATTGGTGATTTCTTTTTAGAAATAGAAATTCAAGAGACATTAGCTTCAAAAAGTGAGGTAGATAAATATTCAAAGGAAAGTAATGAGAAATATGTGAGTGACTTCAATTTACTTTTGTGACGGAAGTCAATTTTGTTAGGTTATCTAAGGTTGCTAGAGATGTGCTTACAATTCGAGCATCTGTAATTACCTTTAAATCTACATTTAGTACAAGGAGGAAGGACCTTGGATCAATATAGGAGTTCTTTACTTCCCACCACTACTGAAGTTCTAATATGATGTCAAGACTGGCTAAAAAATTCCAACAAGCCTTTACAATTGGAAGAAAAAATAAAAGAATTTGAGAAATTTGAAATAAGTTATGTTCCATAAATTGCATTGATAATTTGAAACTTTTTTGTGCATCCTTTTGTTAGCATGAAACTGAATTCTTTAGTTTTATTTTTTGTAGAAGTTACTCAAGATTTAGAAGTTGTTTATTTTATAATACTGAGATGAAATTTAGATTGTCGAGTGTCTATTTTCAAGTAATGTTTTCAGTTAATTTTGTTATTTAATTATGAATTTAAACTATTGATTTTTCTTATGTAATTATGAATTGTGGCCTATTGATGCTTGTTGTTTGTGTTGTGAGTTAAAATGGAGTTTGGAGACGAAGCTCAAGCTGTCGCTTTTAGTTGCTATTGTTAATGAATTTGGATTATTGTTGTTGTTGTTATTGTTTGTTGATTATTATTGCTAATACTGCTAGTGTTTGTTGATGATTATTATTGTTGTTGATGATCAATCTACTGTTCTTTGTCAATGATGCATTGCTGCTATTCCTATTTGGACAATTGAATATTTTCTGTGTATTTTTCATATTTGAGAACTATTTATTTTGTTTATTTTGTACTTGAACAATTATTTTTATTTTTTGTTTGAAGTTTGAACTATTATATTTTTATTTTTATTGAAGTTTGAACTATAATATTATGTTATATAACTTTGGATGATGTATATTATATATTTGTCATTTGAATGAGAATGTTATGCTTAGTATTGATTGATTTTGAGCAGGTGTATTTGAAATTTTTGACATAAAATTTTGCTATTTTCATGAAAATTCAATGTCTGAAATCGAAAGGACTGAGTTTCCTAAATCGAATTACATCGACCCATTAACGTCGAAACCCCAAACCAAGCCGCACCAAAAATTTGATGACAATGGTTTCTATTCTTTTCTCTCTTTGGTGTGGTTCCGATTCTTCTAGAATTAAAAATTCTGACTTTTGGTTCGGTCCTGAAGGTTTTCAAATTCTCATCTTGGACCAACCCGTGCACAACCCTTTGCATGAGCCTATGTATCTTTGCAAATTATTAGTTCTCAAGCTCTTTCTTCCTTATGTATATATAAAACATAAATTATACTTAAATTAGATCTAAATAAAGACAAAAATATAAAGAAAACAAGCTATATTTTAAAAATTTCAAGCATAAAAATAGTGTATAAGGATCACACGCATCACATAGAAAGCTTGGTATGAGGAACAAATATTGGTAAGACGTGCTTATGTCAGGCAGTTGTGTTAATATGTATATAGACTCACATTTTCATATCAGTTAGTAATTGAATGACTTTTCATGAAAGAAATTGCCTCAGTCAAACTCGCTCAAGATGTAAGAGTGACCTAACTAAACGAGATCTCACTACAAACGAGCTAAGGATTGTCGCTTCTCATTCCTAATTAAGTGCTTAGCAAAATAAATCTCCTTACTCAAGGTGGTGAGATAAAACTTATAGCATCATGTAAATTTCTTTTGTGACACGTGTCACTCTCCAATTGGATAAGTTATTTTAAACCATGTCAAGACCAATTATATCTAGATATGGTTTTGTTGACTTGGTGCACCACATTCAGTCAATTGGTGCATCATTAACTAATTTAGTTTATACGTCTTCTTTTTGGCTATATTCAAACGCGTTTGCTGAGATTCAAATGACTGCTAGTGGATAGGAATATAAGGTGGAAAATTATGGCACGGAAGATACAATATATATTATTTTAATTTGCCCAAACTTGTTAGCATAAAAAAAGTTACAGCCTTATTAATGCTAATGAGACGTAATCATTTCAAGCCAGTGCGTGTTTTAATTTTATTTTGTTTTCAAATATGAAGTAATAGTGTTGAAAGATGTGTAATTCTGGATAAGGAGGACAATAGCAGAACTTGACCAAATCATCCGCTTTTCTTTGTGACACAACCATTTCACATCGAGATATAAATAATTTATTTGATTAATTCAGCCATTATTAAATTATGCGTATAGTGAATTATACTATAAATTGTATAAAATTATTAATTAAAATTTTATTTTTTATATTATATTATAGTATATTAAATAATAATATCAAAATAAATAATTTTAATTTAATTTAATTGAAATTATTTAATTTAAATAAAAAAATTATTTAAAAATATTTTTAAAATTTCTTTATATTTATTTTCTTTCTTTTTTATATTTTTCTTTTAATTTTGCTACTTTATAATTTTGTATTCAAATAATAGGATATGATAATAATATATAATTTTAAAATATTAATTTGATAAATAATAAATACCTATATGGAATAATTTTTAAATTTAATAAATAATGAGTATTTATCATAAACAATTTCTGACATTAGAATTAATTATTATATTAATTAAAATTTAAAATTAAACATCAAAATCTCAAAATTAATTTCAATATTAGTAAATCAAATGTTATTTCTCATTCGCTACGATGTGTATACTTTTCGTAATTGAATGGATCATAAAGACAATGTCCATTAGCCCCATTCTAATGCCGAGTCATGGATAGTTGCACCCTTTTAGAATTGGGATAAACGTGGGCGGCGGAAGAGGCGATATTCTAGATAAATTTTAATTACATATTTATTATTTTATGTATTTTTAATTTTATATTTTATTTTTGATTTTTTATAATCATTTAGAGTAATTAAATACCAATAATGATGATATCAAACTAAAGTGGTGTTCGACTACTTAAAACTCAGTAGATAATTACAGAAAATAAAAAATAAATATATTAAATATAAAAATTATAAAATATTCAATCAAATTCTACTTAAATTTTAAAAATTAAAAAAAAAATGAGTAAAACAGTGTCAAACTGGCATTAGGCCCCAAGTGCCACTTATCCTTCTTTTGAATTGAATAATCAAGAAATTGCCACAACACTTCCCCTTTATTTATATGCAGGGCTGTCCAATGGTTGGTTTGGTTGGATTTAGTTTGATTTCAGCAAAATTCAATTAATCAAATTTTAAATTTATAAAAATTTAATTGAATTAAAATTTTAAAAATCAAACTGAATAAATTATATTATTGTAATTATTTATACACATAAAATTTACTATATATTAATTATATAGAGTACATTTAATTTATTTTTACTAAAAAATTATATTTATGTCATTTATTTAAAAATTATTTTTCATAAAAAAATTGATTTGTTTGGCTTATTCAATCTATTCAATTTTAAAAAATTAAAATCGAACTGAATTAAATTAATCAAAATTTTTTAAGAAAAAATTGAATCAAATTAATTTTTATATTTAGTCGAATTGATTTGGACAAAATCAAGCCAGTCAATTCAGTTCAATTTTGTGATTTAATCCATTTAATCTACAGCCCTATCATATGCATCTTCCTTTTCGCATGCATTGGCCCAATTCCAAGGCTAAGTCATGGATAAGCACCCCTTTTGAAATAAGTGGTTAACAAATTTCCGCAGCACACCCCTCTATTTCTTTTTCATTTTTTTGTCAGACCAGTAAATATTTGGACACCCTTCTCTGATACAAATCTAATTTGAATTCTAGTCAATTGATAATTAGAATGGCAAAATTCTTTGAATCGAGTTTTAACACGCAACCACATATCAAGGCTTGAATCTAATATCTCTAGTTAAGCTTCTCCATTTATATGCATCTTCCTTTTCGCTTCATAAACCCATTATTACCATATTCTAATAACCACCAACAATAATGAAGTTGTACATTTGCATCTTCTTTACCTTGGCTCTGTTCTGGCTAAAAACTTCATCAGCTGAACAATGTGGAAGGCAAGCTGGAAATGCTGCATGTCCAAATGGCCTATGCTGTAGCCAGTTTGGGTGGTGTGGCTCCACACCCGACTACTGTGGTGCTGGTAACTGCCAGAGCCAGTGTCCTGGTAGCTCAATCCCAACACCACCTCCTAGTAGCAGTGGCGACGTTAGTAGCATAATCACCCCAGCTATTTTTGACCAAATGCTTAAGTATCGAAACGATGCAAGATGTCCCAGCAATGGATTCTACACTTATAATGCTTTTATTTCTGCTGCAAGGTCTTTCCCTGGCTTTGGCACCACTGGTGATCTTACTATTCGTAAAAGGGAACTTGCTGCTTTCTTGGGTCAAACCTCTCATGAGACTACTGGTTAGTTTTAGTTTCATTACTAACGTTATACTGAGTTTTATAAACAGAAATTACTTGATTACATTTGTTGCTTCCATAGATGAGCCAAATATGTAAATCGGAAATCAAACCACTAACCAACGAGTTTTACATTTATCGATGTTATAGAACTATCACATCCAAAGTTTAAATATCAACGGAAAATAAATAGACTACATGATTAGTTCAACTTAAATTCAATTCAATCCGTATTTCACATTTTTGCATTATATATATATATATATATATATATATATATATATATATATATATATATATATATATATATATATAAAAATATTTTTTTTTATAAAATAAAAT
>CATIWR010125827.1:0-30695 GCA_949677035.1 Omphalea diandra | reverse complement strand
CAACTTCTTTATTTCTTCTTGAGGGAATGATTCAATTCTGCAAAATCAACACTTATTTGAAACATTAGTGATGATCAATCTACTTTGTCAAGATCAAAAGAGGTTTTAAACCTAGGATTAATTATCCTAGTTCAACACTATGTGCTTTTGTTATGTAAGGTCTGAAATTCAATGTTAAAAAATTTCAGTGATCTAAATTATTTTAAGTTTATTTTCTCTAATATTTATGTATATAATTATGTTTTAATTATTTAATGATGATTAGATAAATTTTAATGTATTTATAGAATTATTTAATGTATATGTTAGTAATTTAAAGAGAAATGATTTTATATTTATAAGATTATTATTTTTAATTAAAGTTATATAATTTATTATTATTTAAGCTTAAAAAGTTATGTTTAATGGATATTTTATATTTAAAAAATTAAATTTAAATGAGTATAAGATGATATTTATTATTTTTAAGATGATTTTTATGTAAAGAAAATATGTTTAATGATTTAAGAATTTGAAGATATGAAATTAATTATTCAAGTACAAATTTAATTGAGATTTAAGGAATTTATGAGTAAATTTAAGCTAATATGAGTATATGTTTTAAATGATTTTAATATTAATTATACTATGTGAATTTATGATGTTAAGTAAATATTTAAAGAATTTAATTAAATAATATTGAGGATATTAATTTATTTAAATTATTAATTAAATTGATTTAATTAAGATATTATGTGAATTATTTTAAGTTAAAGCATTTTATTATAAGAAATCAAGTTATTTATATGCGAAGAATTTTGATGAATTTTGAGAAATCAAATTATTTATGAAAATATATTTTATTATGAGAAGTAATTAATTAGAGATAATTTATTATTTGAATTAATTAAATTTAATATTTAATTTTTTAAGTGAGATATTATACGTATGTTTAAGAAAATTAATTTAATTTAAGTGAAATTATGTATTTTATAAAAATTAATTTAATTATAGATCAAAAAATTAAATTTTATGAAAATTAAATATTTTATGAGATATAAATTCTATAATAATTTTGATTATTATTATTATTAATATTATTATTAAAAGAAAGAAACCAAAAAAATGAAAAGAGATAAAGCTAAAAAAAATGAATGAAAACGTCTCTGTTTTGGCTTAAAGCGAGAACCGCCACAATGGAGCAAGAGTAAAATAAAAATGAATAAATAAAGTCGGTCACATACAAATTTTAGTAAATTGAAGCAAATAGTACCAAGTTGGGCAAATACAAAACAAAATAGTGAAAATGAAAGAGAGAGAGAGAGAGAGAATTTGGGATAGAAATTCCAATGGTCATATCTCTCCAACTAGCATTCTGTTTTGAGGTGATTCAAACTTTTACGAAAAATTTTTTCCCAAGCTTTTTATTTGTATTTGATTCACTATGAAAGGAGGTTGGACAGTTGAGAAATCGTTGGTTAAAGTTTGAATAAAATTTTTATTTTTTTATTAAATTTAGACTAATGGTAGCTCGTATGATGATACTGTAAGTTTCTACAAACTCTTAACAGAAAGATCAATAAAATGACTATGGTCAAATTTCCATCGGTTACCACAGTAGTGATTTGGTGGCAGCTAAAGATGAACATTTTTATCCATTTTGAAAATGCCTAGAAAAGGTGATCCAAACTTGTCTTGAACCTAGAAAAATCTAAAATAACTAAAAATTTTTGGGTTAGGTAGAGTTAAGTGTTGGCCCTAGTGCACCAAGAATGGAGGGGGAGGGGGAGGGGAGGGGGGGGGGGGGTTAAATTGATGGCAAATTTGAAGTTTTGATTTTGGAGAAAGCTCGCAATTATGAAAGATTAGAGAAAGAGAAGGAGAAAAATGAACACAAAAGTTTTATAGTGGTTCGGGTATTAACCAATCCTACATTCACTCCTCAATTCACCAATTGGATGTTTTACTCAATCATTAGTGTTTTACAAGCTCACTTTCAACTTAATATCTAGGATAACACCAAACCTTACAAGTGCTTTCCCAAGACTCACACTCAACCTAGTGTTTAAACTCACACCAAATCTTACAACTGTTTTCCTAAGGCTCACGCTCAACCTGGTGTTTAGATTCACATTCAACCTGATGTTTAGGCTCATACCAAACCTTACAAGAGTTTTGACTATAGGCCAACTCTCAACCTCTTTACAATGGTGTTTATTGCTCACACCTAACAATTAACAACACATAAATGAGAATGAAAGATTGAGTAGCAAATAGGCAAGAGTTTGGTTACAAATTGATGAATTCTCTTGCATGTACATTTGTTTGGTGGAGTATTTATAGCTCATATCCACCAAAGAGACATTGGTCTAAAACTATCAACAAATCTCCAAGATGTGTTAGGTAGATTTAACATTAAATGCATGTCAGATGGAAGTCAAGGTCGCTACTACCATTTCGCTGTCACGAATTTCCAATTTGCACTGAGGAGACAAAAATTGCGACAAGAACCACATTTTGTGTCTAACAACTAGTCCACGTGTTAGTTGTCTATTGGTTTCCTAAAAAACTAGTTGTTGGTCTTTCTAACGGATCTTAAACTTCGTGGTCGCGAGTTTGCCTTGTCATGGGCGCAACTGGGACCATGAATTCCTCTATTTGGTGAGTAAACTTCAACTTCTTGAGTCGCGGTCGTGACCAAGCCTTTGCACTAGTGATTTTTGATTTCCAATGGTTGTCTCGGACACTTGGCGTGTTGTGGTTGTGGCTTTGGTTCCCTCTTTTGTCATTATGAAATCCGCTGTCACGAATCCAGATGTGATGCCTACCGTAAATTCCTCTGTGACTCAAGCTTACTTCTTTTGGCTAAGTCCCGGCTATGAATTCGCTCGTGAATTCCTCTGGCCTAGCTTCATATATCCTTGTGATTGATTCACGATCGCGATATAGAATATACACACCATGAATTTGGATGAACTTTACAAGGTTGAAAATTTTAAATTCCAATGAAGATAACTCTTATAAACTATAAAAACAACACTTAAAATTGACATTAGAACTTTCAATCTATATTGTCAAGATCAAAAGAGAGTCTTAACTTAGGTTTGAATAACCTAGTCTAACAATCTTTCTCTTTTTGATTTTGACAATCTAGATTGAATATGCAAAGGATAAAGAATCAATTATGTATGCTCCTAAGAGAATGATTTTGAAGTGATTCAAATCATAAGGATGAAATTACTCCCCCTTAATCCATACTTCCTTTTAGTTGTTCTAATAAGATCATTGTCTTAGCTTATTACACATGTAGTTCGATTTTATCTCCCCTTTTTGTATGTTCCCTCATTGTATATTTAATCAATTATCTCTCCCCCTTTGTTAAGATCAAAAAGAGGAAATAGGAGAGAATATGAGAGAGAATGGGGAATATGAGAGGGAATGACCACAAACTTGTCAATTGTACAAAATCAAATTGTAATAGCAAACATAAGTAATTTTACACAATTGATCACAATATGACACATTAGAAGATAAATGGATGAAACATAAATTGCATGAAAAATTTATATAATAAAAAAACAAATGCAAAATAATTCAAACATTTAAAGATGCTTGAACACACAAACTAGGGCTTGAAATTTAAGAATTGTCATATATGGCCCTAGTATAAAGTATATGATTTTTTATGATTAATTTAAACATTTGAAATGTAGAAAACCTCAAATGCAAAATGAATTGATTCAACTCTTCACACAATCAATCAAATCAAATCAAACATGTCAACACATAGATATATCAAGCAATAAAACTCCCCCTAAATATATGCATAAATATATTAAGTTAAAAACATAAGGGATAAGAGATACATTACAAGTTTAGTATTAATGGCTTGATACCAAATAACCATTTGAAACTTTATTCCTTCTCCATTAGCAATCTCCATTCACCTTTAGATTTTTCATGATGAGAATTTGGTGAATGAGTCCTCATCCTACAATATCAAACACTTTGCTTTGGTACCCAAACATACTTGGGTCCTTGGGGTTAGTTTTGGAAGGGTCCTCCATTTTGAGATGTGCCTTTCTAATGTGGCAAAATACATTGATGTGCTCATACTTCATGCAATAATGACATTTGAGTTTAGACTTATGTGTCTTTCTCTTATGCATAACCTTAATATGAGTAGGGGCCTTCTCATACTTGAGTGGTGAGAATGTATGCAAGTGCATGAGTGATTAGGAGTATAAAAGAATTTTTTGTATTTGTGTGTTTGAGCATACTTTTTGTTATAAATGGAAGCATAATTTGCTCTTTGAGCCTTGGGGGGCCTTTCCTTTAACCTTAGACATAGGTGGCTTAGTGCTATGAGCACCTTTCTTCCCCATGACCTCAATACTTGATGTTTGAGGTGTTGTTGCTCTAACGAATGTAGTAAGTGAAGATGTAGATGAAGAGACTTCATTGAAGCCTAAACCATGCCTAACTAAATGAGGTCTTTGTGATACAATAAGTGTATCCAAAGCTTTCTTTCCCTTATGAAACTTAGAAATAGAATTCATAAGCTCAATGACTTCACCCTTTAAGGAGTCATTTTCCTTTCTCAAGGAGGTTAGGGATGAAGATGAATTTGAAGACTCTCAATAAGTATTTTGAGTTTTTCATTTAAAGTCCTTAATTTACTTACAAGATTGTTTAAAGATTTAAATTCATCCTTTAACTTAGAACATTTTTTCTGATAAGTTTTCATTTGTGACTTATATTTGTCATATTTTAAAATGAGGGCTTCTAAAAACTCATCATCTATATCATCAAATACATCATAATTATCATAAGAGTGTGGAAAAGTACTTACCTCTTTGGATGAGTCCTATTGAGCCGTAAAGCAAAAGTTTGCTACTTCATCTTCTTCTTCATCACTTGACTCATCATTCCAAGTAGCCTTAAAGGTCTTTTCCTTTTTCTTGTGATGATAGGAAGATGTCTTTCTTTAGATTCTTCTTTCTCTTCTCCTTTTCATCAACTCCTTGGTCCTTCTTGATATTTTGGCAAGCTCTTTTTCTTCTTTATCACTTTCATTTGAGTCACTTGAGCTTGAATAATCTTCTTAAGCTTTGAAGGTCAAAGCTTTCTTCTCCTCTTTGTCCCTTTGTCATCTTAGCTTCTTCATCTCTTCATCCTTCTTAAGAGTCATCTCATGAGTGAGAAGCTTACTAATGAGGGCATCGGTTGACACTTTTCCAATCTCTGGATTATACTCTTAAATGCTGCATACTCTTGCACCAAATTTATCTAATCGAAGAGATTTAAAGATTTTAGTATTTACCTCATAGTTCGTAAGAATCCTTCCAAATTTTTTTATACTTGTGACAATAAAGAGGAGTCTATTTGTCATTTCGGTGATGCTTTCATGGTCTTTCATCATGAAGAACTCCCACTCTTTCACATACATCTCCAACCTACTTGATTTCATAACAGTTATGCCCTCATGATAGTTTTTTTGTACTTTTCATATGACATGTGTAGTTTGGCAATGTTGGATTCTTCTAATTTCTTCTTTTTACAAGGAGCTTAGGAGAATAGCCATTGCCATCTTGTTCTTTCCATTTTCCTTCCTTTGTGCTTCACTCCATTCTTCTCTTGCAATTGCCACCTCTACTCCTTCAACCATCTTTGTTGGAGGCTTCCACTCGTCAAGTATATAATCCCATAAGTTGATGAGATCATTATCAAGATAATTCTCCATTTTATGCTTCCAAAGAGCATAATTATTGCCATCAAAGTGGGGATTAAGATGAGAGTGGATTCCTTCTTCTGCCATTGATCTTTTCTCACACAATTGAGGCTTGAATTGAGACTTAGCTCTGATACCAATTGTTGACCCTAGTGCACCAAGAAGGGGGGGGGGGGGGTTGAATTGGTGGCAAATTTGAATTTTTGATTTTAGAGGAAGCTCACAAATATGAAACATTAGAGAAAAAGAAGGAGAAAAATGAACACGAGTTTTATAGTGGTTTGGGTATTAACCAACCCTACATCTACTCCTCGATTCACCAATTGGGTGTTTTACTCAATCACTAGTGTTTTACAAGCTCACACTCAATTTAGTGTTTAGGCTCATACCAAACCTTACAAGTGTTTTCCTAAGGCTCACACTCAACCTAGTGTTTAGGCTCACACCAAACCTTACAAGTGTTTTCCTAGGCTTACATTCAAGTTGGTGTTTAGGCTCACACCAAACCTTATAAGAGTTTTGACTCTAGGCTAACTCTCAATCTCTTTACAATGGTGTTTATTGCTCACACCTAACAATTAACAACACATAAATGAGAATGAAAGATTGAGTAGTAAATAGGCAAGAGTTTGGTTACAAATTAATGAACTCTCTTGCATTTACATCTATTTGGTAGAATATTTATAGCTCATATCCACCAAATAGACATTGGTTTAAAACTATCAATAAATCTCCAAGATATGCTAGACAAATTTAACATTAAATGATTGTCAGGTGGAAGTCACAGTCGCCACTACCATTTCGTGGTCACGAGTTTCTAATTTGCACTGAAGAGCTGAAAATTGAGGCAAGAACCCCATCTCGTGTTTAATGGCTAGTCCACGTGTCATCTATCCATTGGTTTCCTAAAAAACTAGTCGTTGGTCTTTCCAACGGATCTTAAACTTTGCGATCTCGAGTTTGCTTTATCATGGGCGCGATTAGGACTGCGAATTCCTCAATTTGGTGAGTAAACTTTAACTTCTTGAGTCGCGGTCGCGACCAAGCCTTCGCACTCGTGATTTTTGATTTTCAATGGTTGCCTTAGACACTTTGGGTGTTGTAGCTGCGGCTTTGGTTCCATCATTTGTCACTATGAAATTCGCGGTCGCGAATCTGAACGCAATACCCACCTCAAGCTCCTTTCCTTTGGCTAAGTCACGGCTGTGAATTCACCTGTGAATTTCTCTAGCCTAGCTTCATCCATCCTTGTGACTGAGTTGCGATTGCAATTTAGAATATACACACCGTGAATTTGGATGAACTTTACAAGGTTCGAGATTTTGAATTTTAATGAAGATAACTCTTATAAACTGTAAAAACAACACTTAAAATTAACATTAAAATTTTCAATCTATATTGTCAAGATCAAAAGAGAGTCTTAGGTTTGAATAACCTAGTCTAACATCAAGTAAAGGTCAACTTGACGAATCAGATCAAAACCAATTCAAATGAGTTAATCCGTGATCCGATCTAATTGACTTGATGACAATATCAAATAATAAAATTTATTATTAAATATATATAAGAGGTAGAATAATTAAAATAAAAAGAAAAATTATTTAGATTATTTAATTAAATTCAAATTGAAATTCAACTTTAACTTTTATTTTATTTTTATTTTTAAATATGATGATAATTTATATTTTTAATAAATTTACTAATTTTACTATACCTTTTCATGTGCTTAAATTATAATTTTGATTTATAATAACAAATTATTTAGTAAAAATAAAAGTTATTTGTTATGATAAAATATTCTTATCATTTTTTAAAATTATTTAATACAATTATAAAATATTATTATGAGTATACAACTTTTTTTATATGTAATTTGGTGGCACTAAAAATTTGACACTAATATATTATAATAAACTATTATGACGAAATAGTTTATTTCATAAGATATCTTATATGCTCATTTGTTATAATAAAAATTTGTGAGTTAAAAATTTTTGGGCTCAATAACTCAGAAAACCAAAACCTTTTTGTAAAATTTTTAATTGTATCCAAAACTTCAAATTGAGTTAATTATATTTTAATTTGATAAATTGATTTTAATTGTATCTTAAGTCAAAATTAGTATTTAATAAAATATATATTCAGACTCAATTCACCCTTATATTTTTTCAATTAGTTCAATTAGATTCAAATTTTAATTTAAAATTTAGTAAGATAATATTTTTATTTTTACTCAATTTAAATAATTTTCACAAAAATATTAAAATTTTATTTTTATTTTAGTTAATAAATAATTAATTACCAAATTTTGTAATAATAAATTAATAAATCCATAATTTTTTTTCAAGGATAAATTTTTTAGGATACTCAGGTTTATATCATGCAATTCATTTTTTAAATATTAATTAGAACTTTTATTTTAAATGATTTAAATAATTTACTATTTTAAATATAAAGAGAGATTGAAAGAATTTTTTTTTTTAAAAAATGAGAGACTGAGAGATTTACAACTTATAAATTTAAATTTCAAATTTTTTAAATTTAAATACAAAATTATCATATAAAAATATATAATAAATTGAATTAAGTAAAAAGGGATTAAATTGAATGAAAAATAAAAGTGTTATATTAATTAAGCTCATGTAATTGATTTTTAAATATTACTTAAAACTTTTATTTTAAATTATTTATTATTTAAAATAAAAATTAAATTTATAAAGAGAGATTGAGAGGGAAATTTTTTTTTTAAACGACATATTGAAAGATTTTATAAATTATAAATTTAAATTTAAAAAATTTATACATTTAAATATAAAATTAAAATTTTCATATAAAAGTATATATAATAAATTTAATTAAACAAAAAAAAAGGATTAAATTGGGTAAAAAATAAAAGTGTAATCTTAATTAAACTCATGTAATTAATTTTTAAAATATTTTTAAAGTTTTTATTTTAAATAGTTTAAATAATTTATTATTTAAAATATAAAATCTAATTTTTTTAAGAAGATATTTAGAGGAATTTTTTAAGTGAGAGATTGTGAGATTTTATAAATTATAAATTAAAATTTTAAAATTTTAATTTTTTAAATTTAAATATAAGATTAAAAAATTTCATCATATAACGGTACATTATAAATTTAATTAAACAAAATGAGATAAATTGAATAGAAAAATAAAGTATCCTCTTAATTAATTTCATGTAATTAATTTTTTAAATATTTTAAAGTTTTTATTCTTAAGTAATTTTTTAAATATTTTAAAGTTTTTATTCTAAATAATTATAAAAATTTATTATTTAAATACAAAAATTAAGTTTTAAGAATATTGAGATATTTTTTTTTTAAAATAAGAGAGAGATTGAAAGATTTTATGAATTATAAATTTAAATTTTAAATTTGAATATAAAATTAGAATTCATCATACAAAATATATAATAAATTTAATTAAGTAAAAATATAATTAAATTAAATAAAAATAGAGGAATATTAATTAAGCTCTAAACTTGATTTTGAATTTGATTTAACTAATTGCAAAAATAAAAGAGTCAATTAAGTTTGAATATATATTTTTCTAAATTCTAATTTTGACTTAAGGTATAATCAAAATCAATTCGTTCAGATAGAGTATAGCTAGTTCAATTTGAAACTTTAGATATGATTAAAAATCATATAAATGTTTGAATTTTCTGGGTCATTAAGCTAATTTTTATCATATTTTTTAAATGATTTAAGACAGAAAAAGAAAGTTATCATAAGTTTACTTATTTTTTTATAATTATTGTGATAAATTTGATTTTTGTCTTGATGAACTCACATATTAAGATAAAATTAATTTTATTACGTAAATTTTTATTATAATACACAAAAGTTTTTATAATAAGATGGTTTGCTATCATTAGACATTATGCATGTTGGCCATTGAGCACCAAGAAAAGAGTTGAATGGGTGGAAATTTTAAAAATTGGAGAGAAGATAATGAAAAATGGATATAGAAGAAGAAGTAGGAGAAGAGATTGCGACACAATATTTTATAATGGTTCGGGTGTTAACTAACCCTACGTTCATTTCCCAATTCTTCACAATTGGGTATTCTATTAACACTAAATAGTGTTTCCAAGCTCACACACTTTGTGTTTTATGGCTCACACATAACCTTATAACGTGTGTTTTAAGGTTCACACAAAAATCTCTCAAGTTTTTTTCCAAAAGCTCACACTTAACCTATTACAAGAATTTTACAATTAGGATAACTCTCAAACTCAATTACCATGGTGTTTAATGCTTACACCCAACAACACCAACTCACATACAAAGAAATGAAGGTTGAGAAACAAAATTGCAAGAGTTTGGCTATATTCAATGTTATTCTCTTGCATTCATGTCTATTTGATGGAGTATTTATATACAATAACCACCAAAGAGATATTACAAAGAAACTATGTTTAAATCTCTAAGGCATGCTAGGGAAATCTTGCATTAAATACCTGTTAGACACATTTCATGGTTGTGACTGGTCATTCACGGTCGCAATTTCTCTTCTTGCACCAAATTTGCTGAAATCACAATAGAAAACCTCATTTGTATCAAACAACTAGTTTATATGGCATGCTATTAGTGGTATTTCAAGAAAAATAGCTATTATGTTCTTCCAACCAAATAAAAGTTGTAGTCACGAGTTATTTTCCTCTTGGACACGATTACAACCACGAATCCATCTGTTTAATAATGAGAAGTTGCTTCATTAAGTTGTGGTCTCAAAGACAATTTCTCCCTCATGAATTTTGATATACTAATGGTTATCTTAGACACTTGGCAAGCTCTGGTTGTGGACTCGGTTCCCTCTAGGCAACTCCAAAAGTTGTGGTTGCGATCATGGATGCAATGGTCACTACAAATCTGATTGTTTGAACTTCATAGCTCTCTTAATAAGGTTGCAACTATGATTTGCTCTATGAATCCTTTTGAACCAAAGTCATTCATTTCTTTTGCAATATCATGGTCGCTACAATTAGAGGTTCTTTACCGCGAATTTGGATGCCTTTCATAATGCTTGAGACTTAGACTCTCATTCAATTTTCAATGCAAACCTATAATGCTTGAGACTTAGACTCTCATTCAATTTTCAATGCAAACCTATCTTAAAAACTAGAAAATCAATATTTAAAATTGATGTTAGAACATACCAATCTTCATTATCAAAATAAAAAAAGAGTTTTGATTTAGGTTTGACCAACTTAGTCTAATAATCTCCCCCTTTTTAATTTTGGCAACTGACTGATTTTGCAAGGGATAAAGAAAAGCATAAGTGTAAAGTTGAAATGGTTAACTTAGTTTAACAAATCAAACTTGTTAAAATACCAATTTAAACTTGAAATGCAAACAAAGTGATTGAGATTTCTCTCCCTCAAATTATAGTCCCACTTAATTATGTCATGTAATTGCTTTCACTATTTCTTTCCCTTTTTGTTAAGATTAAAAAGAGAGAACAAGATAATGATAGGGATTAGTATAAAGTGATGCGAATAAAGAACAACCATAAAAGGAACATAAACTTAAAATATTATTGATATAAAAACATAATCATAAACAAACATAAACATAATTAGACATAAACAAGAATTTTTAGGGTCACAAACTTTGGCTATAAGATAAATAGAACAAAAATAGAAAAAGAATTACAAGCCTAATAAAAACTAGAAAATTGGAGAGTTATCATCATCTCTAGAATCTCTAACTTCGTCTTCTCCTCCTCTACCTTATGCTTCATCTCATTTCTTCCACTTATTGGCCTTCCTCTTTTTTTGGAGTATCCTCTCAATCTTCAAAATCTGGAAGGTAGCAAGATGTTGCACCCACCTTCTCTTGAAGGTCCACTAAATCACTATAAAGGTGGGACAAAAGAAGAAATCTCCTCTTTATCATATGCATCACCTTATCCAACTTCTTGTTAATAGAAGAAAGAAAGATGACAAAAGTCTTTGGTTTTGCTTTGGGCTTAGGAGATGGGATTGGTTGGACACCTTCGTCTATCACAAGCCTCTTCCTTTTTAAAGCTTGAGTTATTTTATATTTCTTATCCTTAATAGACTCTAAGGTATAGATATAAGTATATGGATGGATAGCCTTGACATTATGAGATAGGGTAGATCAAGGAAGCTTTGAGAGGATAAGTATTTCTTAGTGAAGAATTTTTCATTTTCCTTATTTAGGGCTTCCATATAATGGTAAATGGTTGTGACATAAGAGGGGAGGATAAATTGGCTTTTAGGTTTAGTACTCACATAAATCAATCGATCCATAAGGTATTGATCTATTTGAATAGACTTATTCTTGGTTAGGTAAAACATAAATGCTAGGTCTTTTTGGGAAACCTTTTCATTCCCATCATCCTTATCATTTACTGAAAAAGTAATGATACGGTGAAAAAGCCAATATGAAAGGGTTCTAATGTATTTGACCAGAGATGTTTTTAGGTCATGTTTGGTTTTAATGGATATCTTCGACCAAAATTTAGAATAAATGATATCAAGTGTAGAAATGAATCATCTCCCAATTGAAGTTGAAGAGGTTATAAAGTTGGTTGAAAGTTATAAACTGAGGGTCCCCAAAAGCCCTGAAAACTAACTCGTATGAACTTGCTGTTGATTTTGCTCTCCTGTTCAATGTGACAGTGCACATAAACTCCTTAACGATTTTCTCATACTCGAGTTCATCTTTGAAGCAAAACTCATTCCATCTTAGATTTGATAGAAAAGCATGGATTTCATCCTTGATTCTAAGTGACTCAAGGAAAAGGTAGAAGAAATTTTATTGGCTTGGATTATCTTGTTGGAGTTTGCTTTGTACCTATCCTTTTCTTCTTTTGTTATTCCCTTCATTAAATAAAGGGCAGAAGGGCTTGGAGGTTGGGCAATGCCCTTCCCTTTCTTTGCTCTAGTTAATTTTTTAAGTGCCATTGAGGGAAATTGGGAGAGTTTCAAATATTTGAGAGAATAAATGAGTTATGGATGAAGAAAGAAGTTAAAAGTGAAATAAATGGGTGTTAGGATGGTTTAAATATGCAGCAAACTGATGGAATATGTTAAAAAAATGGTAAAAATTGCATTAAATGAGGGGTTGGCACTAGTTGATAGTTAAATCAATCAATGCCTGACAGCTAGAATTTACGGTTGTATTTAGTAGGTCGTGATCGCTAATTATGAATTTTGTGAGTAACATATAAGAAATCCTTAAAAAATAAAGGTGTTAACGATCAAAGAATTTGAATTTTGAAAGAATTCGTTGTGGCAATTTAAAATCACCATAGCAAATTAGAAGTTTTATAGAAAAATGATGAGTGCCTTAAATAGCGATCGTAATTTTTATTAGAATGGGGTGAAGAACTTACCTCATTAGAAGAGTCTTCTTGTGCCATAAAACATAGATTGCTACTTCCTCATCTTCATCCTCCTCACTAGAGCTATCATCCCAAGTGGGTTTGAAGCTTTTCTTCTTTTTTTTGTTCGCTTTCTTCTTATTTTTTAGCTTAGGGCAATCATATTTAATGTGACCTTGCTTGCCATACTTATAACATGTTACTTCATTCTTATTTCTTTGAGGTTAGTAGATGCCTTTTTGAAGTTCCTTCTATCCTTCCTTCTTCTTATTAACTCCTTGGTTCTTTTAGAAAGCATGGCCAACTCCTCATCTTCCTTTTCACTATCATTATTACTTGAGACAACTTCTACCTCTTTGTCTTTGGTTGAGGATTTAAGGGCCAAGGTCTTCTTTTCTATTTTGTCATTCTTATCCTTTTGCCCTCTCATCTTATTCATTTCCTCATCCTTTTTCAAGGCTAGCTTATGAGTCAGAAGCTTACTTATGAGGACATTTGTTGTCACCTTTTTAATTTTTGGATTTGACTATTGAATACTACACACTTTTGCACCAACCCTTTCAAGAAGTGAAAATTTGAGTATTTTTATGTTTACCTCATGATTGGTGAGTAATCTTCTAAATTTCTTCATATTTTTTATGATGGACAGGAGTCTATTCATCATTTCGGTAATGCTTTCATAATCTTTCATCATGAATAGCTCCTATTCTATTTCATACATCTCTAATATGCTAGACTTTACCAAGGTTGCGCCTTAATGATAGTTCTCCAAAGCTTTCCATATTCCATAAGTAGTGAGACAGTGTTGTACTCTTCCATTCTCCTCCTTTGACAAGGCATTAAGAAGAATTATTAGTGCTCCTTTACTCCTTCCATTTGATCTTCTATAAGCTTCCCCCCATTCCTCCCTTAGGATTAACTTTTCACTTCTATCAACCACCTTGGTAGGAGGCTTCCATTTTTTTGTAACTATATCCTAAAGATCCACCACATCACTATCCATATATATCTTCATTCTATACTTTCAATGAGTATAGTTGGATCCATTGAAGTATTGCTTAAGATGGGTGTGGATTCCTTCTTGTATCATTTGTCTTTATTTACACAATTAAGGGTTTCTATAAAATCTTGCTTTGATACCACTTATTGGCCATTGACCACCAAGAATGAGGGTTGAATTAGTGGGAAATTTAAACATTAGAGGGAAGGTAATGAAAAATGGATATAGAAGAAGTAGAAGAATATATGAAGACACAATATTTTATAGTGGTTCGGGCGTTAACTAATCCTACGTCCACTCTCTAATCCTTCACAATTGGGTATTCTACTAACACTAAATGGTGTTTCCAAGCTCATACCAAACTTGTACACTTTATATTTTATGGTTCACACACAACCTTACAACTTGTGTTTTAAGGCTCACAAACTGTCAAACCCAATAACAATGGTGTTTAATACTTACACCCAATAATACCAACTTACGTACAAAGAATTGAAGGTTGAGAATAAAATTGCAATACTCAATGTTATTCTCTTGCATTGATGTCTATTTGGTGGAGTATTTATAGGTAATAACCACTAAAGAGGCATTACAAAGAAACTATGTCTAAATCTCTAAGGCATGCTAAGTAGATCATGCATTAAATGCCTGTCAAACACATTTTATGGTCAGACTGGTCATTCGCAGTCGCGATCTCTCTTCTTACTCCAAATTTGCTTAAATGGTGGTAGAAAACCCTGTTTGTATCTAACAACTAGTCCACGTGGCATGCTATCGTTGGTCCTCTAAGGAAAATATTCATTGTGTTCTTCCAACCAAACTAAAATCACAGTCTTAAGTTATTTTCCTCTTAGATGCAATTGCCACCATAAATCCTTCTGTTTGATGATGAGAAGTTTCTTCATTAAGTCGTGGTCTTGAAGAAAATTTCACCCTCATAAATTTTGATATACTAACAGTTATCTTGGACACTTGACAAGCTCTAGTTATGAAATTTTTTCCCCCCAGGCAACTCTGTTGGACTAGGATGGTTAATCTTAAGTCTCAGACCTCTTTCAATTTTGACAAAAGAGATTGATCAATCCTAATGTTTCAATTGAGTGTTGTTTTGCAGAATTAAGTTAGATTTTCAATTGAAAGTTAGATGAAGTTCATAATCTTCAAAAAGGCAAAGTTCATCCAAATTTGTGGTCAGTAACTTATAATTTATGATCGTGACCTAGCTCAAGAATAGGGTTAAACTTGGTCAGATAAATTCGTGGCATCATCTCTGTCGCGAATCATCTAAAGATGGGAGTGTCAAAGTCATAGACGAATTCGTGACCAGTGTCTCATCTCATTCGCGACCACGAAATTCATAGTGTCTAAGGAGGAAACCAAGTCCACAACCACAACATGCCAAATGTCCCAGGTATTTATTAAAGAATACAATTCGTGAGGGTGACATCTTTGGTAATGACCGCGATTCAAGAAAATGAAGATTATCTTTCAAATAGAAGAATTCGCTTCCTGAGTCGCGCTCTATACAAAGAATAATAGTGATCACGACTTTTGTGGGCAGTTGGAAAACAACTACTATATTCTTCTGATGGACCAATGAGGAGATGACACATGGACTAGCTGTTAGACACAAACAGGGTTTTTTGCCATAATTTTTAGTCTTGTATGGAAATTGGAAAGTCACGACAGCTAATCCTCAGTAACTAACACGACTCTCGCCTGTCATGCAATTAATGCAGAATCTGTCTAGCATGATTTAGAGATTTAATGAGCTTCTTAGTGTAACATCTCTTTGGTGGGTATGAGCTATAAATATTCCACCAAATAGATGTAAATGCAAGAGAATTCATTAACTTGTAACAAAACTCTTGTACTTTTGCTACTTATTCTTTCTATTCTTTAAGTGATTGTTTGGTGTGAGCATAAACACCAATTGCAATAGGTTTCAGTGTGAGCCTATAAAAACACTAGAGAAAGGTTTTAGTGTGAGCCTATGAAAACACTTAAGAGAGATTTTAGTGGTAGCCTTAGAAAACACTTGTAAGAAAGGTTGTTGTGTAAGCCTTAAAAACACAAAGTGTAAAAGTTAGGTGTGAGCTTGGAAACACCATTTTAAGTTAGTGAAAAATCCAATTGCATAGAATTGGGGAGTGGACATATGGTTGATTATACCCGAACCACTATAAATCGTTTGTCTTCTCTTCTACTCTCTCTTTATCCTTGTTTTAGTTTTTTTTAAACACCAATTCAACCCTCCATTCTTGGTGCCTAGGGCCAATAAGTGGTATCAGAGCCAAGTCTCACATTCAAGCCTTAATTGGGTGAGCAAAGTTCATGGCACAAGAGGAATCCACTCCCACCTCCAGCCCTAGTTTGATGGATCCGACTATACTTATTGGAAGTATAGGATGAAGATCTATCTTGACCCATATGTAGTGGATCTTTGGGATGTAGTTGTCAAAGAATGGAAGCCACCTTCTAAAGTAGTGGATGGAATTGAAGAACTCATTCTAAGGGAAGATTGGGTTGAAGCTCACAGGAGGTCAAATGGCAAAATCAAAAAAGCAATGACCATTCTTCTAAGCTCTCTCTCTAAGGAAGAGATTGGAAGAGTGCAACATTGCCAAACAACACATCCTATTAAGACTCTTAAGAACTATCATGAGGGCATAACACTAGTTAAATCAAGTTGTTTAGAGATGTACGTGACAAAATGGGAGCTCTTCATGGTGAAAGACTATGAAAACATCACCGAAATGAGGAATAGACTCCTATCCATCGTCACTAATATGAAAAAATTTAGAAGGACTCTCACTAACTATGAGGTAAACATAAAAATCCTTAAAACTCTTTCATTAGATAAGTTTGGTACAAGAGTGTGCAACATTCAAGAGTCCAATCCAAAGATTAGGAAGGTTCTTATGGATGTGTTGATAGGCAAACTCTTAACTCATGAGTTGGCCTTACAAAAGGATGAACAAATGAAGAAACTAAGGGGCTAAGGAGAAAAATCATAAAAAGAAAGAAGAACCTTACCACTCAAATCCTCAACAAAGGAAAAGGAGGTAGAAACAAACTCTAATGATGAAGAGAATGACAAAGAAGAAGTGAAGCTAGCAATGCTCTCAAAAAGGACAAATAAGTTGATTAGAAGAAAAAAGGAGAGAAAAAGCTTTAAGAAGACAACTCCTAATCCTAGAGAGAGATCCAATGAAGTCACTTGCTATGAGTGTGGCAAGCAAGGCCACATTAAATATGATTGTCCCAAAATAAAGAAGAAGAAGAAATGGGACAAGGAGAAGGAGAAGAGTTTTTCAGCCACTTAGGATGATAGCTCAAGTGAAGATGAAGAAGAAGGAGAAGTTGCCAACATTTGCTTCATAGCACAAGAAGATTGTCCAAATGAGGTAAGTACTTCTTCCCACTTTCATTCAGATTTAGATGATTTTGATGAGATAGATGAAGAGCTTTTAGAGGCTCTTACTATGAGATGTGACAAATACAAGTCACAAATGAAGTCTTATCAGAAAAAATGCCAAAAATTAAAGGATGATTATAAATCCCTCAATGACTTTGTAAGTGAATTGAGAGCATCAAATGTTGAGCTTAAAGAATCTGTGGAAAATCTTTTTACATCATCTTTTTCATTGGCTTCATTGAGAAAAAAGAATGACTCTCTAAAGGGAGAAATCATTGAGCTTAGAAGCTCAATCTCTAAGTTCCACAAAGGAAAGGAAGCCTTGGACACATTGATTGTGTCTCAAAGACCACCATTGATTAGACATGGTCTAGGCTTTAATGGAGCCTCCTCATCATCACATACTACATTTGTTAGATCATCATAACCTCAAACCTCAAAAGTTGAGGTAATTGGGAAGAAAAATGTTCCTAGCACTAAGCCTCCTAAGCCTAATGGCAAAGAGGAGGCTCCCCCAAGCTCAAGAGCCAAGACTCAGAGAGCTAAACATGCCTATATGTGCAACAAAAAGCATGCTCACTCTCATAAACAATTTTTACTACTTCTCATCACACATGCACATGTAAGCATTCACATAATCAAGGTATGAGAAAGCCTCCTACTCATACTAAATTTGTGCATAGGAGAAAGACTCACAAGTCTAAACTCCAATGCCATTATTGCATGAAATTTGGGTATGTTAACATTCATTATTTTATTAGGAAAGCTCACCTTAAATTAGAGGACCCTTCAACTCCTAACCTTCTACGACCCAAGTATGCTTGGGTACCTAAGAAAAGGTGACTCACTTTTATTGTGTAGAGGAGTGTGGCAGCCACTAAATCAAGCAATTGGCATGTGGATAGTGGATGTTCCAAGCATATGACTAGAAATAGAAAACTATTCATGACATTGAAGTATAAAGAAGGTGGAGATGTCACATTTGTTAACAATGCCAAGGGTAAGGTAATTGGCATGTGAACTATTGGTAAGAATGGTTGTTCATTAATTGATAATGTTTTATTAGTTAGTGGCTTACAACATAATTTATTGAGTGTAAGTCAATTGTATGACAAAGGTAATAAAGTCACCTTTGATCCTAAGGAATGTCGAGTCACCACTTTAATGGATGATGAGGTTATTTTCAAGGGTGAAAGGAAAGGCAATACCTATTAAATTGACTTAGACAATTTGGCTAACCAACTTTTTAAGTGTCTTATGTCTTTGAGCAATAAAGCTTGGTTATGGCATAGAAGGCTTGGACATGCAAGCATGGATCTTCTTTAATGCCTATATAATGGAAAGTTGGTGGAAGGCCTTCTCAAGCTAAATTTCACTAAAGACAAGATATGTGGTCCTTGCCAAATGAGGAAGCAACATCAAGCCTCTTACAAAGTAAAAAATGTTATAAGTTCTTTTAGACCACTTCAACTAGTTCATATGGACTTGATGGGACCCATTAGAATTGCTTGCTTAGGTGGAAAGCATTATGCATTAGTCCTAGTTGATGACTACTCTAGGTTTACTTAGGTGTCATTTTTAGCTCATAAGAGTGATACTTTTGATGCTTTCAAGAGTTTTGCAAAAAGAGTTAAAAATGAAAAAGGTTACTTCATTTTTTCTATTAGAAGTGGCCATGGAAAGGAATTTCAAAATGAGTCTTTTAAAACTTATTATCCGGAGAATGGAGTTTTTCATAAATTTTCAACTCTTAGAACACCATATTAAAATGGTGTTGTAGAGAGAAAAAAAATTGAACACTAGTAGAAATGGCTAGAATCATGCTCAATGAGTATTCTTTATCAAATTACTTTTAGGCCGAAGCCATTAATACTTCGTGTTACATTGCAAATAGAGTTTTTAAAAGACCCATTCACAATAAAACTTCTTATGAACTATAGAATGGTAGAAAACCCAAGATATCATACCTAAGTGTATTTGGATGTAAGTGCTATGTTTTAAACACCAAGGATAATCTTGGAAAATTTGACTCCAAGACCAATGAAGGAATATTCTTAGGCTATTCCACCTCTAGCAAGACATATAGAGTCTTTAACAAGAATTCAATTGCAGTTGAAGAGTCTATGAATGTTGTCTTTGATGAATCTAGTAAACTTGATATTTGGAAAGGTGTTTTTGTTGATGATCTTCTAGGTGATTTTGAAAAGTTAGAATTGGAAAACACTACAAGAAGAGAAGATAAAAATAAGGAAGGAGGTGAATCATCAAAAGAAGATGAGGAGCCATAACATCAATAAAGAGATGAGCCAAACCAAGATCTTCCTAAAGATTGGAGATTTTCCGAATATAAGGACTTAATCATTGGTGATACCTCCAAGGATGTAAGTATTAGATCACAACTTCATCCTTTAGATAATAATCTTACCTTTGTTTCTCATCTTGAGCCAAAATCAATTGATGAGGCTCTTGATGATGAGAGTTGGGTGCTTGGTATGCTAGAGAAACTCAACTAATTTGAGAGAAACAAGGTATGGGAACTTGTCCCTAGGCCTAAAGAATTCTCCATTATAGGTTGCAAGTGGATGTTTAGGAACAAGTTAGATGAGCAAGGTCTTATCATAAGGAATAAAGCTAGATTGGTTACTAACGGATACAATAAAAAGGAAGGCATAAATTATGATGAGACATTTGCCCCCGTTGCAAGATTAGAGGCCATTAGATACTTTTAGCTTTTGCATGCCATATGAATTTTAAGCTTTTTTCAAATGGATGTTAAAAGTGAAGTTTTGAATGGAATTATTGAGGAGGAAGTCTATGTTGAACAACCTCCTAGTTTTAAGTCACATTATTTTCCAAATCATATTTTTAAATTGAACAAAGCCTTTTATGGATTGAAACAAGCTCCAAGAGCTTGGTATGAAAGGCTTAGTTCATTTCTCTTGAAAAATGATTTTGAAAAAGGAAAGGTGGACACTACACTATTTGTTAAAAAGCATAAGCATGACACACTAATTGTACAAATCTATGTTAATGATATCACTTTTGGTGCTACTAATGAGTCTCTTTATAAGGATTTTGCTAAGTGTATGACTAGAAAATTTGAAATGAGCATGATGGGAGAGCTCAAGTTCTTTCTCGGTCTACATATCAAGCAAACCAAAGAAGGGATCTTCATCATCCAAGCCAAGTACATAAGGAAAATACTCAAAAAGTTTGGCATGGATGGCTACCAAGTAGCCAAAATCCCCATGAATGGTACCATCAAGCTAGACAAAGATGAATCGGGTAACACGGTAGATGAAAAAAGATATCAAGGTATGATCGGATCTTTACTTTATCTTACTGCTTCTAGGCCAGATATCATGTTTAATGTATATATGTGTGCTAGGTTCCAATCCTCTCCTGGAAAGTCTCATTTAAATGCTGTTAAGCGAATTTTTAAGTATTTGCATGACATAATTCACTTAGGGTTATTATATCCTAGGGATTCATCCTTTAGTCTCATAGGATATTCAGATATGGATTATGTAGGTAGTTTATTAGATAGAAAATTACTTCTAGGACTTGCCAATTTATAGGAGAATGCATAGTATCTTGGTTTAGCAAAAAGCAAGTGTCAGTTGCCTTATCCACCACAAAAGCCGAGTATGTTACTGCGGGTTGTTGTTGCACCCAAGTTCTTTAGATGAAACAATAGTTGAAGAATTTTGGCAAAGTGATTGATCATATTCCTATTAAATGTGACAACACTAGTGCTATTAATCTTTCTAAGAATCCCATCCAACACTCCAAGAGCAAACACATAGATATTAGACATCATTTCCTTAGAGATCATGTGCAAAAAGGTGATGTTGTGTTAGAATTTATTGACACAAATCATTAATTTGCAGATATCTTCACTAAACCTCTCAATAAAGAAAAATTGAACTTCATTAAAAGAGAATTGGGAATGCTTGATGGAAGCTCCCTAAAGTGAAAATTTGATCTTATGTATGATTGTTATGTGTGTTATTTGTTGATTGTATGTCTTGCATTTTCTGTGTAGCATATTTCAAGTGGATCATAGTTTTGATTTTTTCAAATCTTTTTTTTTTCTCTTTCTTATTATTGATGACTCATAATTCGTGGTCGTTATGTTATCTTCACGATCGCAAATTATAAGTCCTAGTCATCGACTGTTAAACATCAAATTATGGTCGCGAGAATTAAGCCCTACCACTAATTTTGGTCAAGAGTTATAATTTTTGATCATTGTAGCGCGTATTCCTGAAGAAAATTTTCCATTACTCACATTTTTCAAAAATCATGTTCGCGATCTTAGAATTCGCGCATGCGAATTTGAGTAATTTTCAAGCCATTAAGTGATTTAACTGCCAACCGTTTCCAATTTCCATCACTTCATCCTACTCTAAAACTCTCATCCTTCCAAAGCTCTCAAAATCTTCAATCTCTTTATCCTTTGCAATGGCTCCCAAAAAGATCTTAAGAGCAGACAAGGGCAAGACTGTGGCACAACCATCTACACCCCCTGCATTCCACCTCATGAAATGCATCACCAAGGAGGAGAAAGAAAGGTACAAAGCAAATTCTTCTAAGATCATCCTCCCCAACAAGATTCCTTCTACCTTTCTGTTAGAGACCTTAGGCATCAATTCAAAGATTCGTGCTTTCCTCTCCAACTTGGGATGGAATGAGTTCATCTTTTCAGATGAACCCGATGATGAAGAAATTATGAGGGAATTCATGTGCATGGTCTAATTAAGTCACAAAGTCGATTCTCGAGTGAGGCAAATAGGGTTAGTATTTCGGGCTTTTGGCGATCCTTTTTATATTACCTTTGAACACCTATCCTCCCTATTAAATCTTCAAGTCGGAGAAAACATTCCCTTTATCATCTCCGCACTTGATGTTATTTATTCCGAATTCTGGTAAAAAATATCTATTGAAACTAAACACGACCTCATTGGCCAAATACATTAAAACCCTACCCTTTGGATACTCCATCATATCATTACCTTTTTCGTAAATGCTAGAGGTGATGGTAATGAGAAAGTATCACAAAAAGACTTGGCATTTCTTTTTTGCCTTGTCAAAAACAAACCAATTCAAACTGGCCGGTATCTTGTGGATCAATTGATCCACATGAGTACCAAACCTAAAAGCCAATTCCTTTTGCCTTCTCATATTACTGTGATTTATCGCTTTGTAGGGGCACTTGATGAGGAAAATGAAAAATTCCTTACCAAGAAACTCCTCCCTTCTCAAAACTTTCTTGACCTCACTTACCTTATCAACGCTAAAGCCATACATCCGGATATCTATGCCTATACCTTGGGTATTTTTAGGGCTAAGAAAATGGAAAACTCCTAAGCCTCCAAGAGAAGGAGGCTTATCATAGAAGAAGGAGCACCTCCAGTTCCCCCTCCTCAACCAAAACCCAAATCCAAACTGTCTCTTGCCACCATTAAGATAAAATTGGATAAGGTGATGAGAATGATGAAAATGAGGTTCCTATTTCTCTCACACCTTTATATTGACATGGTGGATTTACCAGAAAAGTTGGGTGTTCCTCCTTGCCATCTTCTGGACTATACAGAATTTGAAGATACTCAAAAAGAAGTGGGCAATGAAAAAGTTGAGGATGAAGATAAAGCAGAAGGTGCCAACAATGAGGAAGTAGAAGATACTTTGGAGATGCTGATGACTATCCAACTTTCTAGACTAGGGATTTATTGTATTTTCTTTTTGTTTTTAATTACAAAACTTATGATCCCACAGTTGTTTATAAATAAATAAGATATGTTTCTTTATAATTCCTTGTCTTGTGTGATTGATGAAATTTACTGCATTCTTATTTTGCTCCTTATGAACACTTATCTATTTGTTATGCATGTTTTCTTTTCCCTTATGAACCCTCTTTTTGATCTTACCAAAGGAGGAGAGATAAAAACAAGCTAAGTCTAAGAGGGAGAGAAAATAACTTGCAAATAATAGCATAAGTTGAGGGGGAGCATCATACTATCATACTTAGGATTTTTTAGAAATTTCGCTTTGAATGATTGAATGCCATATTTAGGAAATTTCACCTTAAGTATTCATTAAATCATATTACACTCCAACTTCACATATTTGCATTATTTTCCCTTAGGATCAATCTAAGTTGTCAAAATAAAAAAGGGAGAGATTATTGGACTAGGATGGTTAATCCTAAGTCTTGGATCTCTTTTGATCTTGATAAAGGAGATTGATCAATCCTAATGTTTCAATTGAGTATTGTTTTGCAGAATTAAGTTAGATTTTCAAATGGAAGTTGGATGGAGTTCATAATTTTCAAGCAAGCAAAGTTCATCCAAATTCACAATCAGTAACTTATAATACGCAATCGCGACCTAGCTCAAGAACAAGGTGAAACTAGGCTAGACGAATTCGTGGGCATCATCTCTGCTGTGAATCATCCAAAGATGGGAGTGTCAAAGTCATATATGAATTTGCGGTCAGTGTCGCATCCAAAGATGGGAGTGTCAAAGTCATAGATGAATTTGCGGTCAGTGTCGCATCTCATTCGCGATCGCGAAATTCATAGTGTCTAAGGAAGGAAACAAGTCTACAACCACAGTGTGCCAAGTGTCCCAGATATCCATTGAAGAACAAAATTCATGAGGGTGACATCTTGGGTAGCGACCGCGATTCAAGAAGATGAAAATTGTCTTTCAAACAGAAGAATTCGAGTCCTGAGTCGCGCCCTGTACAAAGAATAATTGTGATCACTACTTTTATGGGCAGTTAGAAAGCAACGATTATATTTTCCTGATGAACCAATGTGGAGATGACACGTGGACTAGTTGTTAGACACAAACAGGGTTTTTAACCGTAATTTTTAGCTCTCGTATGGAAATTGGAAAGTCAAGATTGTGAATCCTCAATAGCGACCACGACTCTCGCCTGTCATGCAATTAATGCAGAATCTGCCTAGCATGATTTAGAGATTTAATGAGCTTCTTAGTGTAACGTCTCTTTGGTGGGTATGACCTATAAATACTCTACCAAACAAATGTAAATGCAAAAGAATTCATTAACTTGTAATAAAACTCTTGCATTTTTGCTACTCATTCTTTATATTCTTTAAGTGATTGTTTGGTGTGAGCATAAACACCAATTGTAATAGGTTTCAGTGGCAGCCTATAAAAACACTAGAGAAAGGTATTTAGTGTGAGCCTATGAAAACACTTAAGAGAGGTTTTAGTGTTAGCCTTAGAAAACATTTGTAAGAAAGGTTGTTGTGTGAGCCTTGAAAACACATAGTGTAAAAGTTAGGTGTGAGCTTGGAAACACCATTTTAAGTTAGTGAAACATCCAATTGTAGAGAATTAAGGAGTGAATGTAAGGTTGATTATACCCGAATCACTATAAATTGTGTGTCTTCTCTTCTACTCTCTCTTTATCCTCGTTTTAGTTTTTTTTTAAACACCAATTCAACCCTCCCTTCTTGGTGCCTAAGGCAAACAAACTCCAAAAGTCGCGGTCTTGAAGACAATTTCATCCTCGTGAATTTTGGTATACTAATAGTTATCTTGGACATTTGGCAAGCTCTAGTTGTGGACTTGGTTTCCTTCAGGCAACTCCAAAAGTCGCGATCATGATCATGGATGAGATGGTCACTGCGAATCAAGCTGTTTGAACTTCATAGGTCTCTTGGCAAGGTCGTGACTGTTATTTGCTCTATAAATCGATCTGAAACAAAATCATTAATTTCTTTTGCAATATTGTGGTCGTGAATTAGAGGTTCTTGACTGCGAATTAAGATACATTTCACATTGCTTAAGGCTTAGACTCTCATTCAACTTTCAATGCAAACCTATCTTAAAAGCTATAAAATCAACACTTGAAAATAATGTTAGAACATACCAATCTTCATTATCAAGATCAAAAGAGAGTTTTGACTTTGGTTTGACTAAGCTAGTCCAACAATAGTTGTTTATAAATTAGTTTAAATTATTGTATATGACTTGAATATAATTTTATATGAGCTTAGTTCAATTACTTATTTTCATTATATATAGTGATTTGCTTAAAAAATAAATTATATTTAATTTATTAAGCATTTAAATAAAAAAATTAATAAAGTTCTGTTTTATATAAAATTTGACTAAAAATAAGTTTTGAAGAGAAAATTATTATTTTTCTCTTAATAAATTATGAGAAAAATATTTCATAAATAATAAAAAAATTTAAATGGACATTAAAAAATTGAGTAACAAATAACTTGACTAGACTCGACCTGAAATATCAATTTTAAGTGTAAACCCAAAACTAGCCTGAAACCCTTTTTGAATACAAAACCCAATGGGTGACCTAAACCCGTTCAAAACCTGAGTGATCCGAACTCGAATCAGTTTGAATATATCTCAATCCAAAAATAATTCGACCCAAATGACCCAACTTGAAATGACTCAACCCGATCCATTTTCCACTCGATAGGTCTGAACATTAGTTGGTGTTTGAAAATCATAAAGTTTTGTGAATTTTAGAGGTCTCAATAAGATTTTATGAATTTTGAATATTTTCTATAATTATAAATTAGATCTAAAATATAAAATTGATATTTATGTGAGATTTATTACTCGAAAATATATTATATGGATGTAAAATAAATTAAGATAATTTATTATTGAGGAATTGGAGTTAATTAAATGTAATTTGTGGTTAATTGCAATTTTGGACTAAATTCAGTGAATATGCGAAGTTTAAGAATATTTAAGGGATTATAGATTTTAAGGCAATTAACAGAGAATTATTAATGATTATTATTATAATTTAAGTTGCTAGGATGAAATGGAAGTAATGATGTTAATTGAGAATATAATATAGTAAAAGGACTAAATTGAGAAGTTTAAAAAAGTTTGAGGACTTGAAGGATTGAGATGTTTAACATGGAATTAATGATAATTATAAATGCATATGAATATGAAAATGTAAATTATTAGATCCTATGACTGTGGACTTGAATAATGGAAGTTATATAGGCAAATGTAAATTTTGGACTAAATTGTAAGCTTAGAAAAAAATTAGATTTGATGTCTTTATAGGCCTTTTTGACCAATAATACTTTAATTTATGCATAGTGCACATTTTACGAATGAGTTTAGACAACCATCCATTTTTTTAGTATTTTATTATATTAAAATAGATTATTTATATGTTGAGGTGTATGTGGTCGTTCTCACCTTATAATTCATACACCCCTTACAAGAAAGGAGAGGAAACCACATTATAGTTCATGGAATTTAATTGTTTGATGAAGTTAGATATCTGAGCTTGTAATGATTTGAATGCATCAATATCATGAAGTTTAACTACTCATCTTAATGCAATCCTCTCATTAATTTGGTAGTTGTTATTCGCCATGGTCTCTATAAGTTCATAAGCAACATCCATTGTCTAATGTAATGGAGATCTTCCAATAATAACATCTATGGTGATTTTGATATGCCCAAATAGCCCACTATAGAAGGTGAGTACAATTGACCATTTTAGAATTTGATGATTTAGACATCTCCTTAATAGATCATTAAATATTTTCCATGCTTCACTAAGTGTTTCACCATCTTTCTAGCAAAAAGTAGTAATTTCATTGCATATATCCTTGTAATCCTTGATGGAGAAAAATACTTATTAAAAAAAGGCTTGAGACAACTAATCCTAAGTTGTGACATTTTCCAATTCTAATGAATTTATCCATGCTTTGGCTTTTCTTTTAATGTAAAAGTGAACAATCTCATCGTCACCGCTTTTGTGGATATCCCATTTTGTCTAAAACTGTTGTAAATCTCTAAGAAGTTTGCAATGTGAGCATTAGGTTCTTTGTTGGCAAGTCTATGGAATTGGATTGCGTAAGTAACCATTTAAATGAAGGCTAGTTTGATTTTTTTTTTTAGTCTTTGTGAATCGAGAAAAGAGGTTGAATTGGTGGGAAATTCAAATTTTAGAAGAAAGGCTAGTTAAGTAAATATGAGAAGAAGTAGAAGAAAAATAGAAGATATAAATGTTTTTAATGGTTCAAGTATTAATCAACCCTACATCCACTCCCCAATTCTTCCAATTGGGTGTTCCACTAATGTCAAATGGTGTTTTAAAGCTCACACCTAGCTTTACAACTTGTATTTTACAAAGGCTCATAGATAAACTTACAAGTGTTTCCTAAGGCTAACAGTCAGACCTATATAATAGTTTTTATTGGCTCAGTCTCAAACCTAATCCCAAAGGGTATTTAAAGCTCACTCCAAACTTCTTACAACTCAATAATAAAGAGAGTAATTAAGAGAGAAAGTTGAGAAATAAATTTGCAAGAGTTTGACCTTAGTAAATGTAGTTCTCTTTTGTTTATGTCCATGTGGTGGAGTATTTATAGGTTACTCCCACCAAAGAGATGTTAGAGACAATGCTAGCTCTATATCTTAAAAGTTTGAACCAAAATCTTGTATTAAATGCTTGTTAGACAGATATCACAATCAAGAGAAGGAGTTTGTGGTCACGACATAATTTTCTCTCCACATTTTGCTTGGTTGAGGTTGAGATCTCTAATTCATGTCTAACAACTAGTACACATGACACCATCACATTGGTTCTTCACAAAACTATCAGTTAATGTCTTTTATTACGTCTCCACTATCACGCTCGTGAATTAATCATCGTGGTCACGACCTCAATTGTATTAGAAAAGCGGTCGTGACATTAGACCGTGACTCAGCTTATGTAATTTTTAGTTCAAGTTGAATAAGTGTCGTGTTCTTTATATGGTCGTAGTGATCGTGACACTTGAACTTTTAAATTGCTTCTTAACACATGACATTCATTAATTGGTGCTAAGGAGTTCATCCTTAAAGATTTAAGGGTTGCGATCATGATTGTGACCGTGACAGTGACCGCAAATCCTTTTGGATTATTTTATGTCCAAAATGAGTAATGTTGTGGTCGTTACATATGTTGTAGCGGTATTGACTGAGATGTCATTTTAGATTTTTCTCCATTCAAGCTTCTAATGGGATTCAACCCTTGTTTCTGCACCCACAACACTTAGAACATATGTTAGAGTATTTTAATCTATATTGTCAAGATCAAAATATAGGTTTGACTAACCAAGTCCAATAATCTTCCCATTTTTTATTTTGAGAATCAAGATTGAATGAGAAGGGATAATCTTCAGTATATGAGAAGTTATATGTTGGCCCTTGTGCACTAAAAATAAGGGGTTGAATTGGTGGAAAATTTTGAATTTTGGAAGGGAAGGTTTGTTAAGCAAGAAATAGAAGAAGTAGATCAAGAATAGAACACACTAATTTTTATAGTGGTTTAGGTGTTAATCAACTATATATCCACTCCCCAATTTTCAAATTAGGTGTTTCACTAATTTTCAATGGTGTTTTAAAGCTCATACCTAACTTTACAATGTGTTTTTACAAAGGCTCACACATAACCACACTAGTGTTTCACTAGGCTAACACTTAACCTAAACAAGAGTTTTATAATTAAAGGTGTTGTCCCTTGGCACTAAGAAGGGAGGAGGGGAAGGGGGGGGGGGGTTGAATTGGTGTATAAAAAATTTCAAGAACAAAGAAAAGGGAAAGAAAAATGAGTAGAATGGAGACAACTGATTTATAGTGGTTCGGGTATAATTGGCCCTACGTCCACTACCCAATTGACCAATTGGGTATTTCATTATCTCAGAGTGTTTTTAAGCTCACACCTAACTTGTACAACTTATGTTTTGATGGCTCACACATAATCTTGCAACAATGTGTTTTTAGGCTAACACACAAGTGTTTCACTAGGCTCATACTTAAACCTATCTTAGAGTGTTTTTGCAGGATCACACTACAACCTTACAACTTGGTGTTTAATGCTTACACATAACACTTACAATTTCATAAAGAAAATTGAAGAAAATGAGTAACAAAGATTGAAAGCTTTAATCACTTGCAACAAATTTCTTAGCAACCTTATTCATGGTTGTTTGCTGGTGTATTTATACCCAAAATTCACCAAAGAGATGTTGCAGATCATCGCTCATCGAATCCTTGAGACATGCTAGGCAGATTCTGCATTAATTGCTTGTCAGGATCAAATCGCAGTAGCTAATGATCATTCACGGTCGCGATTTCCAAATTTTCTTATAAGAGCCAAAAACTGTGGCAGAAAATCCCATTTGTGTCTAATGGCTAGTCCACATGTCAGCTTCCTATTGGTTCTTTAGGAAAATATAGCCCTTGTGTTTCTTCAGCCGATAAAAATAGCGGTCGCGACTTCACTTGTACAAACTGTTACTGTGATCGCAAAATAGCTTGCCAAATCTTATAATTTTTACTGTCAGAATTCACGATCGCTACCAACATGTAGCATTTGTGATTTTTGTCTTCCAATGGCTTCCTTGGACACTTGTTAAGCTTTAATTGTGAATATGATTCTTATCTGGGAGTTTTTAAAGTCGCAGTCAAGATTTCGGCGCAACACAGACCGTAAATTCCACTGTCACAATTGGGCTCCTTTTTCATGGGTCGCGGTCGAGAATGGCTTCGCGATTTTGCCTGCTTGATTTTTAACATGTTTTAACATGAGTCGCGATTGTGAATCCTAGATTACGGTCGCGATTTACATGTTACTTTGGAGTTTAATAACTCCTTCCATCTCTTCTTAAGAGATTTATCTATTTCTGCAAAATCGACACTTATTTGAAATATTAATGATGATCAATCTCTTTTGTCAAGATCAAAAGAGGTTCTAGACTTAGGATTAACCACCCTAGTCCAACAATCTCTCCATTTTTGATTTTGACAACTTGGATTGATCCAAATTGAAAAATAAATGTAGAAAAGTAAAATTGAATCATACTTAGAATTGATGATCATTTAAGATGTTTAGCAAAGATTTCTTAGTGTGAAGTTAAGTTGCTTCTTAGATGCTCCCCCTCAACTTATGCACTCACTCCCCCTTAATTAGTTATCTCTCCTTTGGATAATTTTTCACTCATATCTTATCTTATCTTATCTCTCCCCTTTTGGCAAGATCAAAAAGGTTAGATAAGACGAAAGATAATTAAAGGGAAATTTAAGGCATAAATTATTAAGGAGCATAAGAATAAGTATGAAGCAAAAGCATGTAAGGAACAAACATTAATCATAAAGATAAAAGTAATT